>PVKE010003116.1:0-33226 GCA_004027555.1 Craseonycteris thonglongyai | reverse complement strand
CCGCTGAGACTCAGCCATGGGACCACCCAGAGGGCAGAGGCAGAGCCGTTTGATTCATGGCTCCGAGAAAGTTCAGGGGTTCTTGTGAACTCCAGATGTCTGCCTTCCAGAATCCTTCTACCTGCCTTTCTTCCTTCTGCCTTTGGAAGCTCCAACCCCGGCCAGGTCCTGGTCCCTGGTCCCCAAGGCTGCCCTCGTGCTAACCCCAGCAGGCATGAGGCTCCGGGCTGAGGACCGCTCTGCAGGTCCCCGGCCCCTTGTCCCTGGCACGAGGGGCAGCGCAGGCGGCCAGAGGTGGGCGAACATCTCATGGGTTCTGGTGCCGGCCAAGCTAGACCCACCGGGTAGGTGGTTTCAGGAAGTCACGTGACCATCCAGTCCCATTTGGCCACCTAGAATGCGTTGACAACAGTGGGCCTCCCTCACAGGGACTGTCAGCACCAAGGACAAGGCCCGCATCTTGGCCACACCCAAGCAGGAGACCAGCGGGGTCTGACTCCAGCCTGGAAGGGTGACACCCTCTGCAGCACAGAGAGACCAACACACTAGGAGTTTTTAACCCTTTCGCTGCGTGTGACGATAGTGTCTCGTCATGAGTTGCTATTGCTGCTACGCGTGTGACGAGTGTGTCTCGTCCTGGTTTTCGTTCGTGTTTTTCGCCTCTCCGCGTGTTTTATTGTAGTACAGGCACGTGTGGCAACACGGTTTATGATAAAACACTTGTATTTTATTCACTGGATGGAGCCACAGTCACCTTCAAACTTTTTTTCTGCATAACCAGATCTCCACTTCTCATTTACATGAGAACACCCATGAAACCGCTTTGTGTACGGCAATAAAACGCCAGCGCAGGAAAGGGTTAAAGGAAAGTCACAGAAGGCACATGGGGCCGTGAGGCTAATGCTCGCACCTCCTGGCAGCCGGGAGGACAGAGAAGCAAGGACGAAATCGACGCCCCAGCGGCCCTGCCTGAGATGACACGTGCGAGGTCCAGGGCCCGGGACGCAGTGTGCAGGTGACTGGCCATGACTGTCACCGCGTTAGCATCGCTGCTGCCATGACACCCGCCGTCACTATCACTGAACTGTCCCAGCAATAAGGTGACACGTGTGGGCATCGCTCCCAAGGCCGCGTCCCCTGAGTCACTTGAAGCCAAAGGCCACCTGTCCCCCTCCACCTGCTCCTGGGAGGACAGAAGTGGCTCACGGAGCATCTCCCCGTCCTTGCCCCATCTTCCCGAGACACCGCTTTCTCCAGACGAGACGGGTGCGATGCAAGTGGCTGTCAGCGTCTGTGCTGCAGTCCCCCCAGTGCCCGCCCCATTCAGAGGTGCCCACCACTGACAGCGTGACCTTGGGCGGCTCGCGGAACCTCTCCATGTCCTGGTGTCCTTGTGAAACAGGCCAATCACACACCTGACCTCCCGGGTCCGACAGGAGCCAATGAAGTAACGGCCTCAAAACGCCTGCCGAAGATGTGTGCTCCCTGGGCTCACGCCAGCAGACCACGAGGACCCCCGCCCCCACACCTGCACGCAGGACGGGCGCCACGCCCCTGCCTCGAGGACAGAACACCCCCTACCCCAGGATCAGAAAGGTAGCTGTGTCTGGAGGCCTCAGAGTGAGGGGCCGTCCCATGCTGTGACACAGGCTGCGTCAGCGTTGGCAGCTGGGACAGGTGGTTCTGAGACAAAGGTGCCACCAGCCCACCGCTCACTGGAGGTCAGCCTCGTCCAGGTGAGGGGCGGGGCCACGGCCTCACCCATGTGACAGGAGGGGCCATGGCCTTGTCCAGGCGAGGGGCGGGGCTAGGACAACTGCGATGACAGACACACCTACAACTGGCTGAGCCCCTTCTAGGCGCCGGGGGCTTGTGAAATACCCCAGTGCGACATCTAGTTTAATTCAGCTCTTACAACTGCACGAGAGACCCTCTGTTGTGGGGACCCGGCCGTCATCAGCAAGGGCACCCTTGTCCCTGGGGCTCCTTGCTCACCTGTTGAATTCTGGGAGCTTCTCCAGGTCCAGCAGGGCTGAGTGGCAGGTGATCCGGGTCAGGTCAAACTGTGCGATCAGATCCTCCAAGGTCCTGCCCATCTGGTTCTCTGCAAATGAGGGAGCCCTACCGCTCAGTTCCCCCCACATCCCCCACTTCCAGTCCCAAGGGGGTGCTCAGCCAGCAGCTCTGGGCTCCCCATTCCACCTTCACAAAGGGATTGACCTGCCAGCTCTTTCAGACAAGGGCCCCAATGAGCTTCCACGTGCTGATTGAGTTCTGCGCTTACGGAAACCCACCCTCACAGCCCTCACAGACAGGACACGCTCACTGCCTGTCGTGCAAGTTCAGGCACAGGCAGGCCCAGGGAAGGCGGGAATCAGCAGGCCCGAGCCTACACCCTACGCCCGGCTCCTCACTGCCCTGGGCCCACCCCAGCCTGTCAGGGGCCTGGGTACCTGCAAACCCCGAGCCGCAGTGGGTGACAAGGTCGAGCAAGGCCTCCGGCAGGAAGCCGGCCGTGGCGAACTGCTCCAGGAAGATGTCCCCTTGCCTCTTGGAGAGCTTGCTGCCATCCCGGTTGAGCAGAAGGGGCAGGTGGGCGAAGCGGGGCGGCGGCCAGCCCAGGGCCCGGTACAGAAGCAGGTGCTTGGGGGTGGACACCAGCCACTCGGAGCCCCGCAGCACATGGCTAACGCCCATGTGGTGGTCGTCCACCACGCAGGCCAGGTGGTAGGTGGGGAAGCCATCGCTCTTCAGGATGACCGGGTCGCCCTCCACGCTGGCCACCTCGTGCCGCGTCCAGCCGTACACCAGGTCCTCGCAGGCTGGCGCCTCCTCCTCCAGGCGGAAGCGCACGGCCGGCCTGGGGTCGCTGGCCAGCTTCTGGGCTACCTGCCGCTGGCTCAGGTTCCGGCACCGGTTGTCATACCTGTGGGGAGACGCCGGCGTAAGCCCCAGCTGCGTGGCTCCCAAGTGTGTGACCACGACTAGAAGAAACCATCTTCCGCCAACACACAGCATGGGGGTTTGTGGTAGATAAGCAAGGCCTGCCGTGAACGTCGCGACGTCATGTAAACAGGTCACGGAAACAGAAACGTAGGTTCGGAGGCCACCGCGGACGGGCGTGCACGGCCACCAGGCAGCACCTGTCACGGCGAGAGTGAACCTGCAAGCCCACATCTCGGGGGGTCTCCCAACGACACCCTGCACGCGTGCAAAGTGACGCATGTCATGGTCGCTCATCACAGCTCTGCTTTTGTGACAGAAGATCAGAAGTGACGTAGGAAGTGACTTAAGGAGACAGCGGCACGTCCACGCGACAGAACAACACGTGCATGTTTACGAGGCAGCTGCGGCTGCAGCCTGCAAGGCCCTGAGGCCCGCTGATGCCTCGTGAGGAGGGGACGCAGATCCGCTGAGCCGAGCCCTGCGGTGACCGCCAGCTGGTCAGGACCCTGACTGCAGCGCTGACGGAAATCCTGAGCCCCACATGCGGGCCAACCGTGCCCCGACTCCTGAACCCAGACACTGTGACATCGTAAAGGTTTGGGGTCATCTGCGACGCAGCCACGGCTGACCCACACACCCAGCTCGGGGAAGCCCCGGACGGGCAGGGGCTCTCACCGCGGCGTCTGCCGGCTCCTCAGGGCCTCCCTCTTCAGCAGCTCCAGCCGCTGCGGTGAGCAGAAGCAGCGGTAGGCGGCGCCAGTCCTCAGCAGGGCCTCTGCGGCCTGGGCGTACAGCTGCAGACGCTGGGACTGCAGGTAGGGCCCCGCAGGGCCTCCCCGGCGGGGGCTCTCGTCAGGGGGGATGCCTGGAGCGCACAGAAGAGCATCCCCAGTAAGGACGGGGAGATGCGCACAGCACTGTTTCCGGGCACCGGGCCGGGCACTTCACCTGCTGACCCTCCCAACAGCCCAGGAGCTGAGGGCTGTTAGCTCCCTTTCTTCAGATGCGAAGTTAAAGCAGACGGGTTCTGAGCTCAAAGTCATACAGCTGGGCGGGTGAGAACTCAGGCCAAGGTGAGCTGGAGCCACGGCCATGCTCTGCCCACCCTTCCCCCGAGGACAGGAAACCCTGTCGGGCCTGAGTGGCTCCTGGTTCTGCGACAACACAGAGGGGCCTTGGGCTAAGTAAAGGCCAGGCTTCAGAGGCCCCACAACATATAACGCCATTTCTGTGCCATGTCCAGAACAGGCAAACCAAGGGATAGGAAGATCAGGGGTTACCAGGGGCTGGAGCAGGGAGGAGAGGGAGTGACCGCTGGTAGGCACAGGCTTTGTTCTGGGGTGATGGGTACAATCTGGACTTACACAGCAGTGGTGGTTATATAACACCGGAATGTTCTAAAAATCACTGAATTGCATATCCTGACATGGTACATTTCTTCATATGTGAGTTGCACATCAATTTAAAAAAAAAATAAAGGAAAGCCGAGATGGCTTAGCTGGTTGAGCGCTAGTCTTACAGCCCCGGGGTCCGAGGATTGAATCCCAGCCAAAGCCGTGCGGATCCATGTGCTGAACTGGGGTGTGCTTCCCATGCGGGAGACCCCTGACCTAGGTCCTGCCATGGGTAGCCCTGAGCCCACCTGTGTGGAATGAAACTATGCCGAAAACTAATGACATACAACTATAAAGACTGCTCTGGGCCCTCCCCCTTCTCTGTTTCTCTGTCAAATGCAATAAAATAAATCTTAAAACCACCACCACCACAACAAACCACCTGCCTGCCATTCTGGACCCTCTTGGAAACCAGAAGAGCTGGCCACATGGGAATAAGAAGCTGGAGCTTCCTCCCGGTCACCACAGGCCTGGCGCCTCCGGGCCCATCTCACACTTGACCCGTGTTTCCTGCCTGCTCCTAGGAGAACCTGAGAACCCAAGATAAGAACAGGAATCTCAAGGCAGCCTTGGAGCTTTTCTTCCGGCAGTTTCAGCACCTGTTAGCCCGAGCAGTGCAACATGTACCCCTCCCTCTCTGTCCTGGGCCCCCAGCGCGGCCCGGCTCACCTGCCCATTCCAGCATGTCCTCGATATTCTCAGCCGCCCCGGGCACGAGGCGGGCCTGGTCTGTGTCCTCGAGCCGAAGGATGAAGCTCCCTCGGTGCTTCTTGGCAAAGATGTAGTTGTACAAGGCAGTGCGGAGGCCGCCCAGATGCAGGAAGCCTGGCAGGGAGGTAAGGCAGCGGCTGTGAGCTGATGTGTCTTGGCCGACAGGCAGGCTGGCTCTGCCCGACACAGTGTCCCGGGACAAGCAGAGCCCACGGCAGGGCGACCCCCCAGTCCACCTCCCCAGCCAGCACGCAGTTACCCTGCCACAGGGGAGCACAGGCCGCAGCCCCTCCTCCTGGAAGTGGGAGGCCACCCAAGTTGTGGAGCCTGTCGTTTGGTAACAAGGGCTCCGGCTCCCCACAACCACACCCATCCTTCTACTCTGAGATCTGCCTCAAGGCCAAGCTTCACCCAAAGAAGGGGAAGCAGAGGGCTGTTCATGGCAGCCATGGTCACACGGGTATTTAACCGCTGCAAACTCAGTGACGCGATTGGGCAAAAAGAAAATGAACCACAAACTTCAAATACTGTAAGACGACACGTTGCATACACACACCCTTTACACACCGTCATGACTGTGCATCACACGTTTTGAATCTTCCCTACTGGAGATTTTGCACAGTGCATATGGCTTTAACCCTTTTAGTACGACGGGCCCATATATCGGCTTTTGTATCTCGGGGGAAAAGTGCAGTGGGCCGTATGGTCCTATCTAAAGTATGAATTCTCTGCTTTATATAACACGTTGCTGTTATATTTTGTCATCAATTCTAAATACTTTTCATGAAGCTTAAGTCTTATTATAATTTTGACGTTGATTTGTTTACGTGTCAGGAAGCTCAGCCTAATCGTATGCTCGTTTTTTTACCGTCTACATTTCTCCCTAGTACCGCTGGCAGAAGGTAGCACTAAGACGGTTAAACACTCACCAAAAGAACTCCAATTCCACGGTCCTTCTCTTCACCCTAGTTTAGACTCCTAAGGTTTTATTTTTTGCATCAGTCCTGACTGAACACTGAAAAGGAAGTTTTCCCAGGGCTGCCACTTCCCTTTGCCTTACCTCCTTTGGCCCAGCCCCCCCATTCCCCCCCCCCCTCCACAATGACCTCATTTGCATCTCTGAGTACAGGGGACAGCACAGGAGAGGGAAGGCCCCTTTAGGGTCAGGCAGGCTCCCATTCCACATTGACTGTGTGTGTGACCCTGTTTGTTACTGCATAGGCCACCACAAAACCAGTGGTCCCCCCGATAAAAGACAGGGCAGGGGTCCAGGAGTTGAACTGGATTCAAATTCCGCACCCGCCACCTACTGGTCGCTACCCCTTGGGCACACTGCTTAACGTGTGGGAGCTTCAATTTCCTCTTCTATTAGCGGGATGAAAAACAAGGAACAGAAACTTTCCCAACAGGGTTGCTGTGAGGACTAACTACTGACCCAGGGACAGCCTTTGATTAACTGCAGCTATGTCATGATCTACGTTGCATGATGATTCTTTTACCTGTCAGAGTCTACAGCCTTTCTTTCCCATGTAGCCTTTTCCTGCCAGTCAGCAAGGAAGCACGAATTATAATCACCATAACAGAGGTTACTGTTTACTAAGTGCTTTCTGGGAGTAGCAGGTTTCACTGTCTCGGCTGCATTCGCTCAAACCCATAAGACAGATACCATGATGAGCCCCGTTTGACAGATGGTTAAAACTCAAGAGGCTCAGAGGTTAAGTAATGTGCCCCAGTCACACAGCTAGGGAGTGGCAAAGCCAGAAATTTGGATCCAGACAATCCTTGGCTTTGTGCTGGTCTGCAAACTATGTAGCCAGTTTGCAACCAAATAAGTGCAGAAATGGAGAGTAAACACTTAGAAACTTACAACTTTCTGTCCAACGTACTATGTAAAAACAAACAACAAAAGAAGAGCACACATTTCATATACAGTGTTCCCTCGCCACTTCGCGCTTCATGGTTTGTGGCTTCAGTGCTTCGCGGGTTTCCCCAAAATATTCATCAAAAAATTAAAATGAAAAAATACAACCATGTCGGCAGCCACATGGCGGAAAGGAGCGTTGTTTCATGTTGATGCACGCGAGAGAAAGAGTCTCCGAGTGAGCCTAAAGCTTCTACGAGTCAAGTGAGAGCCTCTCCTCCGCCCCCCACACAAGACTCTTCGCCTCTCTCAGAAAGCAATGTTGATTCATGTTTATTACTGTATAAGGTTTTGTCATTAACCTTATTCATTAGCACTGACACGTTTAAGTAAATACGCATACTGTTGTAATTTTTGTCTTAAATGAGTAAAGTATGAATACTGTTTACATATTTAAAACATTCTTGTACCCGCATACACGAAAATTCCTAGGGGCACATCCTACTTCGCGGTTTTTCAGCTTTCCCAGAAGGCTCTGGTCCCCATTAACCGCGGAAAATGAGGGACCACTGTACTTTTAAGATTTTCACTTTTCTAGCAATTCATTTATATTGATGTTATAAAAACATTGGTCCGTAGTTGGAAATTAGAAACCAGTCCTTCTACCATGGATGCTGTGAGAAGCATGCTCTACAGCAGGCTTGTCCAACCATGGCTTTGAATGCAGCTCAACGCAAACTCTTAACTGTCTCAAATCACGATGAGATTTTGTTTTCTTTTAAGCTGTCAGCTATCTCTAGTGTGGGTGTGTTTTAGGTGTGGCCCCAAAACAATTCTATTTCCAATGTGGTCCAGGGAAGCCACAAGGTTGGGCCACCCCTGCTCTACAGGCTGCCAAGAAAGATCCTGTTACCCCGTGCAGTTGGGGTCTTGCCACAGAGGTGGCCTTACATTCTGGCCCCGGGCTTCACGATGAGAGGCAGGCTCAATACGGAGGCGGCAGAAAAGAGCCGCAGTGAGATCAGAACCTTGGGAACTGGTAGGGAGGCCCTGGCGAGGTGTCCCCTCGGTTAGGTATGTGGGCCCCGGCCTCCTTCGGGCTTGATGCGCCCCATTGTACCCGCAGTTCGCTCTGCCCAGAAGGCTCTTCCCATGGGCGTCGCCTCCTTCGGGCTTGATGCGCCCCATTGTACCCGCAGTTTGCTCTTCCCAGCTCTTCCCATGGGCTTCGCCTCCTCCCTGTCCCTCAGCAAGGCCGCCCTGAGCATCCTAGCCGACCCCTGGCCCCTACCAGTGCATTCCCCGCACGGCACACGTGGCTGCCTGCAAGGGCCGCCTTTTCACGCGTTGGCGCCGCGGGCACTCGGTCGTGGGCGTCAGGGCAGGGGTACCGCTTCCTGGGTGGTTGGCACCGCTCACACTGGGCACACACACATCACACGTGGAAAGGGGGCTGAAGGAGCGGCAGCAGCCCAGCCAACTCAAAGAAACGCGGGGCAGGCGAGCATCTCCCGCTCGCGGGCCGGTCGGCCTCCCCCGGGAAGGTGGGGGCGCGTGGCCTGCCCAGCCGGGCCCACCGGAAGGGGTTCGTGCAAGGCACGCTCGGGGGGCGGGCCTCGGCCTGCAGCGTCCCGCCCGCCACGGTTACCTGTGGGGCTGGGAGCGAAGCGCACTCGCACCGGAGCCCCGGAGCCCGCGCCCAGGCTGGCGTCCCGCTGTCCCACCCAGCGGCCCGGGGCCGCCGGGGGCCTCCCGGACGGCAGCGGCCTCCTCAAGAGCGCCGCCATGTGCGGGGAACGCCCACCCCGCGCGTCACTTCCGGGTCCGGCTCCCCACCAATCCGCTTCCGCCACCACAGGCGCGGCCCCGCCCCTTAAAGGCGCCGGCCTCCTGCGTGCGCGCTCACGCCCCCCTGCGCGGCCGAGGCCCGCCCCCCGCGGCGGCCGAAAGCTCCCGCGTGGCAGGGGCCGGGCCGGGGAAGCGGAGGAGGCGGGTCTCCATAGAAACCCTCACCTGTTTCCGGCCAGGCCGAGGGGCTGCCGCGGGGGCCAATCCCCGCCCGCTCGCCCTTTCCCGGCGGCCCCTGCGC
Organism: Craseonycteris thonglongyai; assembly: GCA_004027555.1. Classification (NCBI taxonomy): domain Eukaryota; kingdom Metazoa; phylum Chordata; class Mammalia; order Chiroptera; family Craseonycteridae; genus Craseonycteris; species Craseonycteris thonglongyai. Next base: position 24,225 of record PVKE010003116.1, on the reverse strand, counting down.
GCGCGGTGGGTGTTGTACACAATCATCATGGCGGCGGCCGGGGCCCCGGATGGTGAGTGCGGCGGGGCGGCCCCGGGGGACGCGGGCGCCCCGTCGGGGGGCAGGGCTGCCCGGGTGGGGCGGGCAGGAGCGGCCGGGGCCTCCGGGGGCGCGCGGGGCGGAGGCCGGCTGCAGGCCCGGCCCCGCGGCGAGCGCCCACCCGCTGACCCCCGTGCAGGCGTGGAGGAGCCCGGCATGGACGCGGAGGCCGAGACGGTGGCGGGCGAGGCGCCCGCGCGGCCCCTCAACCGCGTGGAGGCCGAGGACCCCGGCGCCGCGCGAGGCAGCAGCCTGCAGCCGGCCCCGGCCCAGCCCCCCGGCGACCCCGCGGCCGCCCAGGCCTCGGTCAGCAACGGCGAGGACGCGGGCGGCGGCGGCAGGGAGCTCGTGGGCCTGAAGATCATCTGGAACAAGACCAAGCACGACGTGAAGTTCCCGCTGGACAGCACCGGCTCCGAGCTCAAGCAGAAGATTCACTCCATTACAGGTAACCCCGGGGGCACCGACGGTGCCCACCCGCCCGGGGTGCTCACAACAGGCTGCCCAGTGCCTCTCAGGTGCCCATTACTCAGGTGGGCAAGTCGAGGCCACAGACCACAGCTGGCACCACAGTCACGGGCAAGATCGAGGCCCCCCGGGGGACTCTTAACTAGTGTTGGCCAAACAGCTCCAAAAAAATCACGGGAGATTGTGAGATTTGCAGCCCCAAGGCCCCTCTCCCCAGAGGTTTTCATTCGGTGGGCCTGGAACGCGGCCGGGATTTTATTTCCGGCGAACATCTTAGGTCATTCTCACCAGGGAAGTTCAGGAAAAGCTGGTGCCACCGTCAGAAGCGGCGCTCCCACGACGTCGCTTCGTCGCGTTGGCTGCTCCCTGCCACCTGGAATCACTTCTTTTTCAGGCTTTCTCCCCGTAGCCTGTCGCGTCAGCGCCATAAAAACAAGACTTTGTCCTTCTGGGTTTCTGTGCCCCCCCCCCCCCCAGGCCTTTGCACTCTTAAGTCTCCCTGACAGCGGAGTGACTGGGAGGTGGGGGAGCCACTTGGAATGAACGGCGGCTAACAGTCCTTGAACAGGTGTTGAATGCCAGGCACTCCACTAAACACTCCGTCCTCCCTCTTAGTCCTTAAAGTAAGTTCACACGGGCGGAACCGCGGCCACCACTGTTGGAAAGTTCTGCAGGCAGGCTGAGGCCGGGCGCCGGACCACACACAAGGAGCAGGGGGGTAGAGCGATGTCCACTTTCAGGTCTGTCGCTCAAGGTCCTGGTACGTTTCTCGTTCCTGCGTTTCACTGTCGCGTGTCCTCGCTTTTTCCCAAGGTCTCCCGCCTGCCATGCAGAAAGTCATGTACAAGGGACTTGTGCCTGAGGATAAGACGTTGAGGGAGATAAAAGTGACCAGTGGAGCCAAGATCATGGTGGTTGGCTCCACAATCAATGACGTTCTAGCAGTAAACACGCCCAAAGATGCCACACAACAGGACGCGAAGGCTGAAGAGAACAAGAAGGAGCCACTGTGCAGGCAGAAGGTCAGTCGTGTGCACAGCCGCGCCGGGGACGTCTGAGGCTTGGTGCTCTGTAGCCGGCCCGGTTGCATTCACGCTGGAGCGGGGGTGGCGAACCTATGGCACGCGTGCCCAAAGTGGCACGTGGAGCAATTATTTCGGCACGCGGAGCTGTGAATACCATTTAAAAAATTATTGTTTATGTTCTTATAGACATAAAAATAATCTATCTCACTCGGTACCTCTATCTCACTCGATGGGTTGGCACGCGAGTCGAGCGAGTATACTCTTATTTCATAAACTTTGGCACTCAATCACCAAAAGGTTCGCCACCCCTGCCCTAGAATAAGCTCCGTTTCGGACAGGGCCCGTGATGGGAACTGATGGCAGCACTTGGATGCTGCTGGCTATTGAGCAGAGGTGACAACTTCCTGGGATCTGCAAGTGTCGTGTCGGGCGGGTCAGTGTGTCGCCTTTAGCATAAGGTGGCGGAATCAGGCGCAGTGTCAGAGCAAAAGGCCACCCCGAGGGTTAAGTCCCCATTTTGCGCAAGTGGTTACATTTAGCTTTTGGTGGTGTGGCTTCTCCCGCGTGAGCAAGCCTTTTCTGGAGAGGCCTGGAAATCAATAGCTTTCAGAGCTAAAACTCACCATTTCAGGAAGCCGACAAGATAGCGATGCTGATTTTCTTCCCCCCTGACCTGATCTGGGAGCAGAGGGCCTGATTTTTCATTCTCTGTGCTCATTGTGGATGGAAGGCACGGAGCCTTGCCTCATGTTCATTGGGGCCACCACACTTCTTTCTGTCGTTAGGAATGGTGAGAGCATCGCGCTGTCAAAGCCGCTGGCTGGAAAAGCCACCACAGTGGTCTTGTCACCCAGCAGACCCCACTCATTGGTAGGCAGCATCCTGGCCACTCTTAGTGATGTGACAGGAAAACAGGTATTCTCATCCCCACCTGTGTCCTGAGCAGAGGACTGGCCTGAACCCACAGAGGTTTCAGTGACCAGTGTCATGAGCAGGACACAGTTCTCTGGGGCAGGCTTCGAAATCCTGAGAGAGTCTGAAAATCAAAAGTGTTTGCGTGAATGTGGCAGCAAAATGTGACCAGGATTAGTGTGACTAGTCGTGTTTCACCAAAGAACCAGCAGCATGCTTGGTGACAAGGCGCTTCACAGGACAAGGCCCCTGTGCAGGGTGACCTTTTGCGAGCAGTCTGGCAGTGTTGTGTGTATCACCCCCAGAGTGGTTTTGCTGTTCTGGCAACAGTCTACACTAGCTTATGGCTGCCTGATGCTGAAATACAATTAAATGTGTACCATCAACCTGTGCGTTGCTCCATAGCTGTAGCTTTATCACAGGTAACTGTGCCGGTAACAACACAGGAACAGCAACAGGACTCAGGCATGTGGGCTGGTCCAGAGCTGCTTCTGGGGCCATGAGCCCGATTAGAACCTGAAATGAGCTGCCTCACTCCAGGGGTGGCAGTGGGGCCTGAAACTTCGTATCAGACTGGTCAGCATTGCTCTTTGGGAAGGCTGTGCAGCTGGGGTGGGGGAGACTTCTGCCATAGGCCTGGTCTTCGCTTGCTGAAGAAACGGGCCCCTTCTGCGTTAGTTGGGCTGATTACCAGCATCGGTAGAGGTTTCGGTGGACAGCCATGGCTGTGCTGACATCACATTTAATCCTTTCATTGGTGACCTGGGGGAGGGGGCAGGGGAGCGTCTATGAATCAGCCTGGAAAGCCTGTTGGCTCTGGAACTAGGGATGGAATAAAATTAAGGAATCAGTCCTCAGGCGTGTGAGCGCCAGCCACGTCAGGTGCTGCGTTGCCCCATGTGGCTCTTGACGACTGTTGGTGGCACCAATGGAGGACATTTCTGTTGGCACCGAGGTTTCCGCTGGGTGGCTCTGCTCAGGTGTGAAAGGCCCCGTCCGCTGTAGCCGGGCAGAGCTCTGACCCCCACGCCCGAGGCTCTGTCCATCCTCTCCAGAGGTGGTAGCGTGACGAACGCGCAGCGCCTGCCCCATTTCATGTGCCTGCTTACGTTACAGCAACACAGGAAGGTGCTGGACAAGGGCAAACCGGAAGATGTGATGCCGTCTGTAAAGGGGGCGCAGGTGAGCCGCCGGGGCATGCTGGGCGGTCCCTGTGTCCCCGCCCTCGCGTCCCATCCCTGCCCTCCCGCCCTCCCTCCTAACTCGCTCTTGTGCCTGCAGGAGCGCCTGCCAACAGTGCCCTTGTCCGGCATGTACAACAAGTCCGGGGGAAAAGTGAGGCTCACCTTCAAGCTAGAGCAAGACCAGCTGTGGATCGGCACGAAAGGTACGGCCCTGCCTCCCACCCCAGCAGCACCCAGCGCGGCGAGTCTGATTCTCATCCTGAGGCCCCTTCTCTGCTTGGCGTGCCCCTGGCTTCCGGTTCGCTGTTAGACGCTCACCTTCTGTTGGGACCCTTGTCCCTCATTCTTTTCAGTCTGATCTCAGGGCCACTCAGTCCACCAAACATTGGCTCTTTATTTGTACCCAAAGCCAGAGGTCCCAGATGTAGCCAGGGGGCCAAGTTTGGGCCACAGACGAGGGTCTTACCAGTTTACACACAGTCTGTAAAAATCAGGAGATTTCACTTGAGTTTCTTGGCTTCTCTTGAAAAAAAAACCACCAGATGCGTCCACCTTGGATGTGTGTGGATCACGTGGGGATCGTCGGCTGGAGCTGTGACGCGGTGTCACGCAGGCCTGGCGCGGTTCCTGCTGTCCCCTTTGTCCTTCCTTCACGTCACCTGCCTGGCCCCAGTGCAGGGGGGTGTTTTCCTGGTCCTGGGGACCTGCCTGCTCCCCCCCCCCCCCGTGTGCCCCCTGGGTCAGGCTCATCGACACCCCCCCCCCCCCAGGTGGTTTGGTCTTATCAGTTACACTCCACAATTATCTGTGTCTCTTTGCCGCCCTATTGTGCCACTTAAGACTCCGAGCGTCTTTGAACTTGGTCCGTGAAAGAAGCTAACCTATTTCCCTGCCCATCCACGATCCCCCATCCCACCCATGATCTACACTGTATTTTTCTCCCTGACTTCCGTGCCCAGAGGCCTGGCTCTTTACGCCAAGTAGAAGTGCTGACCAGTGCCCGGTGCTGTCTGTGATGGGGCCCCGTTTGAATGACTGCCTTGGCTTCCTGCCGCGCTTGCCCTGCTGCGTCTCTCCCCTGGGTGCCCCACGTGCCCTGCGCAGCTCAGACCTCTGCTCATGTGGTGTTCTCACCCACCACGCCCACCTCCCCTCAGTTACTAATGACGTCTGCCCCATGCGACTGTCTTGAGCTCCCCCGCCCCCGCTTCTGTTCATAGAGCGCACCCTTCCCGCCCCAGAGCACTCCTGACTCTCTGACTTGTCTGTCCCCCGTTAGATTCCCGGAGGGGACCGAGCAGCTCTAACCTGTTTCTGGCCAGCACTGTAGGTGCTCAGTGTTCGAGGTAAACGCTGAAGAAGCACAGGGGGCCCCGTCCTCTGAGGTTAATGGTTCCAGGGCCAGGCCGTCGGTGTGGTGCTACTTCAGACGGGACCAGGGTGACGTGGAGTACAGCTTTTGTCGTCAGATACGGAACAAGGGTCTTGCTTTCCGTCCTGCCCTGGCTCTTAAAATGAGCGCGCACGGAAACGCCAGCAGCGCTTGGCTCCGCTAACAGGCACGACAGCTGTCCTCCTCACCATTTCCCTGCGGCGCTCACTGCACGGGCAGCAAACTGGCACACTGTGCAGGGCTCCCCCGTTTTTCCAGGGCCTGCGACCTGGGAGGGGTTGTCCTGCAGAGCCGTCCCCTGGCCCCCTGTTGTTCCTCCAGTCAGCTCCTCCCCTCGTGACTCGGTAGGCACTTCATTGGCCCAGTCTCCAGAGCCACGCCCCCTGAGATCTCACTTCCACCTGCCGCCCGGGAGGCGGTGCCGGGCTGACCCGGCGGGCGGGGGCGCCCCGGACCTCATCTGAGGGCTCGGTGGTTCCTGGGGGGCCCAGGAGCGGCCTGGCCGGCCGGCCATGTCACAAAGCATGGCCAGGAGCTCCTGTCCCCAGCACCCTGCATCCATGCCCCTCAGGCCCTCCTCGCCTGCCCAGGAGACCTGTCACCAAGTGTCAGGAGCTCGCCCTCGGATGACAGCTTGTTCTGGGAGTTGTCACCAGCCCCTGGCTTCATCTTCCTGCTGGCGAGACTGAAAGGACGATCCCAGCCGCTGGCCGGCCTCTTTGTTGGCTGGTGCCATACCCAGTGACCCGGGGCCCCTGCTTGTGGCACCTTGTGTGTGGGGGAGGCAGGACTCGGCCTCAGGCCCAGCAAACGAGAACAGGGGACATGAGCCCTATGAGGGGACATCACGTCCCACATCCAGCCCAGTGTCACCCAGCATTGGGCCCACGATTGTCTAGTCTTTTGCATTTTCAAGAGAAGCCAGAAAGCCCTGCTCTTGGGTGTAGTCGGACCTTCTTGATGGCTGGCGTTTTAAGGAGTTTCCATCTTAAAGACACCTGCTGCTCAGGCCCTGCCTGTGGGTCACACACAGAGCCACCGACAGCCTGCGTGAGCAGCGTCGGTCCCACCACAGGATGGAAAGAACAGTCCCAGGTCACCAGCTAGACAGGAGCCCAGCTAGACTGAATTCCCAGTCTGCTTTCTCAGTTACTGATTTTCAGATTCTGACGTTTCCAGATAGTCCTTCCTGCAAAAGCTTTCCTGTTTTCTTTTTCAATTTGGTCTGACTTGCTGGGAACTCCCGTCCCCGAGGGTCCGCTGCTTCTGGGGGTGACCCCCTATGGGCACGAGCACCGCACCCTCCTGCCGCCGCCCCTAGCCTGCTGTCCCCTGGCACTTCACACCCTGCAGTCCCCTCTTGCCGGGCCTCCTCGCTGCCACCACTTTCCTAGCTGCCACCCTTAAACGTGCTGCCAGGTGTCTTGTGACCCTGTGACATGCGGTTGCTGGAGTGTTGGTCACAGGTGCTGAGTGCTTTAAGAGGACTTTCCGATGTGTGTATACAGGGGTGTGGGGCAGGGGCAGGCCCGTGGGGGGACTGGTGGCCCCTGGCCGGGGCACGCTGCGGGGTCAGGGCCGGGGTAGGTGAGCAGGCCCGTGGGGGGACTGGTGGCCCCTGGCTGGGGCACGCTGCGGGGTCAGGGCCGGGGTAGGTGAGCAGGCCCGTGGGGGGGGACTGGTGGCCCCTAGCCAGGGCACGCTGCAGGGTCAGGGCCAGGGTAGGTGAGCAGGCCCATGGGGGGACTGGTGGCCCCTCCCTGGGGCACGCTGCAGGGTCAGGGCCGGGGTAGGTGAGCAGGCCCGTGGGGGGGACTGGTCGTGGCCCCTGGCCGGGGCACGCTGCAGGGTCAGGGCCGGGGTAGGTGAGCAGGCCCGTGGGGGGACTGGTGGCCCCTGGCCGGGGCACGCTGCAGGGTCAGGGCCGGGGTAGGTGAGCAGGCCCGTGGGGGGGACTGGTCGTGGCCCCTGGCCGGAGCATGCGATTGCCTCTTTGTTCTCGGTCCTTGGGACCATCAGGTGCCAGGCCCTGTCGCCGGTACTGGGCTGGGGCACTAGTGCACAGTGGACGCTCAGGTGTTTAATTGTCAGACTTAAAAATCACGCCAGGAAGGAGCTGTGTCTGTTGTCAGAGGCCCTTACTGTACCATCGCCATGTGCCCCATCCACGCCTGACAAGAGCCCGGCCCCCATGCAGAGTTCTCCATGCCTGTAGGGTCCTCGCCCACCAGCCCTGCAGGGCCCGGTGACTAGCGTTCACAGTAATCCCGAAGCCACCAGCCCAGACGAGGGACCGCTGGGCCACATGCGTACAGCAGGGACTCCTCCGAGTAAGCACGGTTCTCTCTCCCCTTAGAGCGGACAGAGAAGCTGCCCATGGGCTCCATTAAGAACGTGGTGAGCGAGCCCATCGAAGGACACGAGGACTACCACATGATGGTGAGTCGTGCGCGCTGCCGCCTGCCGCTGGGGGCCCAGGGCGGCGGGCAGCTCCGCAGGCACCGGCTCCACGTAGACCCTCGTGTTTTCTCCCTGTACTTAGCGGTAGTCATGGCTTGGCCCCAGTTCCGTGTATGTGGCGTGTGCGCACGCACATGCACACCACCTTCCTCCAGTGGAAAGGGGCACGTCAGATCTCTTTTGCAATCCTCTTGCTTATAATATCTTATATTTAGACCAGAAGATAAATCTGAGGAGGAATGGCTTGTGGGTTTCATTGTAACCCGTCATGCGGAGGGAACTAGACCTCCCAGCAGCCTTGGCGTTTAGGCCCCAGGCGACCCCCACCTCCAGGAGGCGGCCACCGAGGGAGGACGTGGTCTGTGTGCACCCGTCCCAGACCTTGGGGGTGTGCTCCAAAGCGGGCAGCATGCTTTCCCAAGACAGTGGGGAGCTGCACCCTGTCTACTTTGCTGGTGCTGTTTGGAGCGGCCCCTTTAAAACACAGCTGGCTGCCCACGGGCCGGAGCTGTTGTGCTGGGGTCCTGGTCTGGTGAGGGGTTCATGCGTGCAGGGGGCCTCCTGGCTGGGTCTCGCCGCAGGGTTTAGCTCCGGCGCTTTGCCTTCGGAAGTCGTTGCTGGCAGCAGGCGGTTCTGATCGCCTCTCGTCTTCTCTAAATGCCATCTATTAGCACCTCCCCCTGTGCTAACGAACAGTGCATTTCCCTCCCGGCAGACGTCACCCCACCAGCTGGATTACATGCCAGGCCCACGGGGTGTCTGTGGGGGGCAGTGGCTGTGCTTTTTCACTTTCAGAGAAATTTTAACAATGCGTGAAAAAGCAGAGACCACATAACACACCTGTGTGTCCACCACGGAACGACGGCTGTAAATACTTTACTTGCTTTCTTATTTGTAATAAAGAGAACGGGCTGACGCTGAGTTGCCCCTGTGCCCTGCCCGCCCACTGCCGTTACATGACTTACCGTGGCGTGTGGCTCTGCCCACCTCTGCCGTTACTTCCATGTGTATCCAGGAACGGGACTCAGTGCTGTTTTGTGTTTTTTCAGTTTTCCTAAGTGGTCCCCTGGTATGTATCTTTCTGCAACTTGCTTTTCCTGTTCCGACACTGTGACCCCATCTGTGTTTACTGTACATCCAGTCCATACCTCTCAAGAGTGATCCGTGTTCACAGGAACAGGCCGCGTCACTGCAGATGCCACGTTCCCTCACTGATGTGCGCGCGGGGGGTTGTGGCATCAGCGTTTCTGACGGCGCTGCTTTGAACGTTCACCTGTTTCCTTCTGCATGCATGACAGTCGTTCTAGGGCGGTGGCTCCCAAACTGGTCCCGGGCAACAGTGGGACATCACCCGGGGGCTGTAGTTATGGATGCAGAGTCCCTGGCGCGCCCGGCCCCCTGGAACCCCAAGGGTTGGAGACACTCGTCTACTCGGAATAGCCGGGGTGGCCCGTGCACTGCAGTTTGGGAACCGCTGCTGTAGGTTGGCCGTGCATCATGCCCTCCTGTCCTGACGAGAGAAGGCTCCCCGTGCACAGCCCCTCCCGCCGGTCCGTCCACTGCTCACCCCTACCACGCGCGCTGTGCCCCTGCTCTGTCTCCGGGGTCTCAAGTGTTGCTTGGTTTTCCTCTCTCCCCTCCAGGCGTTTCAGTTGGGCCCCACGGAAGCCTCTTACTACTGGGTGTACTGGGTTCCGACTCAATATGTGGATGCCATCAAGGACACTGTGCTGGGGAAGTGGCAGTATTTTTGAGAGCACTGTCACCTCTGGCCCCGGAGACTGACCCAGAGCGAAGGACACTGTGGGGCGGCCCGCAGCATCCCTGGATCTCAGAGTCCTGGACCTTTGTTCACACGAGTCTGTGCCCAGTGTAAGGCGACGTGGTGACGGCAGCCAGAGGTGATGTACGTCCGCCGGTAGCTCACCTTTAACGTAACACCTCCGCCCCTTCCCTGCAGTCAGCTTCACGCCATTTCACAGTCGATGCGGCGGGACCCGCAGCCCGAGTTCCGGACGCATCGTGTGCGGTCCTCGCACGTGTGTTTGAGAGCGTCCTGCCGGTTGTGTTGGAAAGGAAAAGTCAAAAGCTTTCTGGTTCCTTTTTCTTTTTTTAAGTGATTTCAACTGAAATATTTTCATAAATCTTTGGTTGCAAACATTTGGACTGCGTTGTGATGAATTGAGGTGTTTTTGTCATATGAAAGTGTATGCAAAGTGGGGGGTTAGTAAGCCATATTTTTTTCTGTCCACTGATTCAGATTGAATTCTTTCCTTTTTTTATTTTCTCACTTCCTAGATTTGAGTTTTTGTCATGAAAACCCAAAGATGTCAGTTCCTCCTTTTGTACCTCATCGCTGCTTCCTGTCCTGGCCTTGCCCCTGCTGTGCTTCTTGTGAACATGTGTGTGTTGTGGGGGGGGGTGCCGGCGGGCTGTAGCTGGGCGCCCCCACCCTTGTGTGGCGTCTGTGGAGCAGCAGCGTCTCAGTGACTTGGGGCCCTGATCTTGGGGGGTGGGAGGTGGGGGGCACTGCTGCTGGAGGGGCCACAGGCCCACCCTAGTTTCTTTGGGGGTTTCTGGGAGGGGTCCTTAAGCAGTCCAGCGACGGCTTCAGGTGCACTTCTGCCTGGGCCCTGCTCACGCCCTGTGTTCAAGTGCCCTTCCCCACAGGGAGGCCCCTGCCCTGGGCGGCGGCCGGTGCCATCAGCGCGCCTTCCTGGTTTCAGCCCTTGTCACCTGCTGTCCCCTCCGGGCCTGCTGGACCCGGCCGGGGTGGGGGCCCCCGGTGAGGGGCATCGTGTGCATGTGCTGTCTCTGCGGTCCTGTCCCCTGCGCCCCGTGGGTTTGGAGGGAGTGTCTCCAGGCTGGGCCGTCCCCTGCGAGCCACTTCATGCGGAGAGTCGGCGGGCTCTAGCCTGTGTCGTCCAGGCCGGGCGGCGCGCTGGGCACAAGGGACGTGTCCTCACAGTGCCACGTCCCCTCCCGTCCCAGACAGGCCCTGCGCCCTCTGCCATGTCCCCGGGGAGGGCAAGTCCCACCATTGCCCTGCCCCCGGGGACCCAGCCGCTTCTCACTCAGGCCGCCGTCATTTCCAGACAGGACCGAAGCCCGCGTGAGCCTTTTCCTTTGGGGTAAAATGGTGCTTTCCCTCTTCCCTGGAGACGCAGTGCCCGTGGTCTCTTCGTGCGGAGCTCGGGGACCTGCCGGGACCACGTGCGGCTCTGGCCCCTGACCCCGTCTGAGCCCCGGGAGGCACGTTTCCTGTGCCGCCAGCCGTGCCTGGGCCCGGGCGTGTTCGCCGCCTCGTCCCGCGGCCCCGCGTCTCTTCCAGGGCGAGCGGGGCAGCCCGGCGTCCGCGCCCCTCAGGACGCGCCTGCGGTCCCTCCACCGCGGAGCCTGCCTCGGGCCGAGCGCGCGTGCGTGCACACGTGCATTTGTGCGAGCGTGCATTTGTGCAAGCATGCGTGCGTGCACGTGTGCATTTGTGCGAGCATGCGTGTATGCATTTGTGCGTGCATGCGGACAGGGCGCTGGGCCGTGGAGGTCTCGGCCTCCCGAGGGGCTCGCCGCCCTGGGCTCTGTCCTGGGGGCCCCCGCGGGCCCGGGACACGACCCGCCACGGTGTGGGGCCGTCAGCGCTCCAGCGGGCGATGGGACCGGAAGGGACGGATGCGGGGGCCGCTCTTCCCTCCGTCCTGGTCGGCCTGGCACAGTGGAGTCGCGCGTCACCCGTCCCCTCCCTGCCGCCGCCCCGTTTCTGAGAACCCCTTTCTTTTCGTAAAGATCTGCAGACCTAACTGACCGTATCCGTAGGTTCCGTGTTTCCTTGTGCCGTGCGCTCTGTTCTGGTTTGTTTTTTAATCGAATGCCTGTCGGGGAGGAGACGAACATATGTAGTCTTATTAGATGTGCGCTGCTGGGTTTTTTAAAAGTGTAACCTTGACTAGCTGTCTTATTGTTTGTCCTGTAAGATTAGTCTATTATCTATTAAAGTTTGATAAGTAACGGTGTCTGCTTTTCCTTCCGTGTCTTCCTGCGCCTCGTCCGGCCTCGGAACCGGGCCAGCTGTGGTCAGCACTTTGTCTCGTTCACTTGGCCTTGAGTGTGTCGTGCTGACAGCCGATGACACGGGGCTGTGACCTGGTTCCCTCTGCATGAGCGTCACTGCCAAGGCCACACGGCTGCTCTGGCCCCCGTGCCCTTGTGCCTCATGTCACTTTGCCCGGCCACAGCCTTGCTGTGTATAAAAGGCCCCGAGAGGGAGCGGCAGCTCAGCCACACGCTGCCCCGACCCAGGACGGAGTGGGCGGGTCTATTAGGAAAACGGACACGAGCGGACTCCCTGGCCTCTGACCCAGCAGCGCCCCCTGACCCCTCTGTAGTCTCCCCTGACGTGGCAGGTGTTCCTGACAGTTCTGCTGTCAGCCCAGCACCGCCTAAGCCTGAAGCCAGGCTGGCGGGGGCCTCACTGCGCGGGGGAGGCTGCTGCTGCCGCCACGGGAACCTGTGCTCTGACCAGAGGGCTCCGGTCCCCAGTTCCCAGTGTCCCTTCAGGCACCTCCCAACCAGCGGGCCCACCGCCTCCACCAGAGCTCAAGGTCAGGCGTATCTGAAGACATCACCAGACCTGAGGGGCCTCGGGAGTTCCTTCAGCTCAAAGGGGCCCCACCAGCCAGCCAGCCATCAGGGCAGAGCTGCGACTTCTTCCCGCTTTCAGCCCCTCAGGCCGCCCGGGCCGCCGGGGCCACCGGGCCAGCCGCCCTTCACCTCGGCCTTTCCCGGCTTCCCAAGGCTGGTTCCGTTCTGATGCCTCCTTAGCCAATACCCTCCCCATACACCTTTCTCTGCCGTCTACCCCGTCTTAAAACTCCTGCTTTTCAAGTTTCTTTGTTTTTACCCCTCACTTAATTTTCATCTTTTGTCGTTCGGAAATTTTCAAATCTGCGGGAAGTTGAAACTTACACAGTGATGCACGTGTACTCTTCTCCTTTCGGTTAACCCTCTCATCGCTCCCTTCTGCCAGCGGTTCTGGTGAGAAATGCGAAGGGTAATTTAATGGTCTGCGCAGGAACCGCTCTATCGGCCCGCCGCACTTTTCGCCCAAGATGCAAAAGCCAGTATATGGGTCCATCGCACTAGAGGGCTAATTACAGTATTAAGCACATCATTTGCTCTCTCTTCTCTCTCTAGACCTCACAACTTCCTCAGAAAACTGTCAGGTAGCATCGCCTCGTACAGACCACACTACCTTCTAGCGCTGGGTTTCCCGTCAGGAGCCCGGATGTCTGGGCGCCCTTAGCCTGGCCCTGGGTTTTCCTAACACCCTTTAGCCTCCCTGTTGTTGACAGTGTCAGCTTCCCCCTCAGCGTAACGAAATGTCCCCCCGCACGTTTTTAATCTCATCCCGATCCTTGCCTTCTCGTCGTGAGTCTTGTGCCGTACATCATGGGTGCACTGTGCCCGGCTGGAGCTGCAGTTCTAGGTATTGTTGGGGAGCCAGCACCCCGTAAAAGGCCGAGTCTTCTTGTCCACTGGTCACTGTGGCTCTAAGACCCTCAGACTCCAGGGGTCCCTGACTCAGGGCCCTCAGCTCTTAGTGACAAACTGAGGCACGTCACTTAGGCCAGTGTCACACAGCCTGGCCCAGTCAGGTGCCTATGTCAGCTCTTTGGGTGCCTGACCCCCCTCAGACTCCACTGGACTAGCGGCCCCCAGGGGAAGTGAATGTTTTCCCAGGAATCCTGGTGAAAGGGCCAGAGAAGCCCCGATGGGCCCCGTGCCCCTGCCCTCCCCACGTGCACACGAGTCCCAGCACCAGGCGGGACGCATCGTGGACTTGTGTTCACTGGGACTCCGAGCACTGCAGGGGATGGCGGCCCAGCAGGGTGTGCCCGCCACGTGCCCTGCCAGCGCTACTTGGACCAGGCCTCCTGTGGGACCCTGACCTGGGGTCAGGACGGGCCACCTCTGCTGGGAGCCCGAGCACGAGGGGCGTGCCTCCACGTCCTGCGACGTCAGCCCGGTCACTGCGGCAGCCACATGCCAGGCGCCGTCAGATTCCGCGCCTCCTGTCACGCTCCAGCCGCGGGCCCCGTGCGGCCCAGCACACTCACAGCCTTTCTTAAAACGCTGGAAGGTGTTTCTTTTCCGGCTCATCAGCTATCACGAGTGTTGGCACATCTTGTGTGGCCCAGGGGAGCCAGAGGGTGGACACCCCTGACTGACCAGTCACTGTGCACAGTGTCTTTGTGACCCGTCTCACGTTGTTGGACATCCAACTACGCCATCGGCACAGTGTTCCACGCATTGTGTTGTTTTCTCCCTCTTAGGTTTGACAGATTTCAAACAGAACAGTTGGCAGGACAGCAGTGAACACACGTGTACTCACACATACGTGTGTACCCATCACCTAACCCCTAGCTAGCTTTTCGCTGCTCCTATTTGCTGAACCGTTGTGTCTCCTTAGCAGACGGTCAGTCTAACCACTTCGTACGTTATTTTTAATGCCTGTGAGACACAGTGGTGTCTTACCACCTCCACACAACCCACCTGCCCTCAAAGTGTCTCCCACATTCTCTCCCCAGCATCACACCCCCTGAAGCTGACCTGCCCATGTAGAAGTCACCATCCTTTCCCACGACATTGTCTTTAAGCCCCACATTCTGGATCTGATTCCAGTTCAACAATTCCAGCAGCATTTCTTCCTGTTCACGGTGTCAGGAGCAGCAGTTGGTGATCTGAATGTGACAGGTCACCCGTACTGGGTGGTGGCTCCTGGCAGGAGCGGCCACACTCCTTACCTGTGTGGTACACGGCCTGCCTAGTTGCATGTGCCACACGTGGTGGGCACCTGTGTCCCCAAGTGATCCTGAGGGACAGTGGGGGATGGTGTGGCAGAAGTGGAGATAGGGCAGGAAGCAGGTCACGACCAGCCTCTCACGGGGGGCTGTCCACGGTCCCGTTATGCTCACACGTGCACGCAGGCTTGCTGCCTCTGGCCAGTTTGCTGTCCACCTAGAGTGGCACATAGTCTCGCAAACATTCCAGTAAGTGCAGAGCAGAGGGGCCTCTGATGCAGGTATCAGTAGACCACCAGGACCCCCTCTACCCCCCACACAGCATCACCAGGGCTCTCTGACTCAGTGCATCGGGGACTTGGAGCCCCCACAGAAGGATGCGACGGCCACTCGGGTGTGGCTGAGGTACAGGCGGCACCCTGGGCAGACAACCCCAGTACATTTTCTTGGCACAACGTGCAGCTGCCACGGGAGTTGCGATAGCAGAGCGGTCTGGCCCGGCTGCAACACTGGCACGGTGCTGGCACGGCGCCACACACTGCAAACAGGCCACCTGTTCCCCTCCTGCGGGCCCGGGGTCTCAGGAGCAGGGCTGTCTGCTGAGCAGCGCAGTCCCGCAGAGCGAGGCGGTGCTGACACGCCGGCGGGCAGTGCATGACGGCCGTGTCAGGAACTAGAGAAAAACAAAGCGCAGGGAACGGCGACCGCTGCCCACGGTGCCACCAGGAAGGGGGGGCGGCCTCCACGTGCTCCCTCCTTGCCGTGTCCTGGTAGAGGCGAGCCGTCACCACAGGCCTCACATGTCCCTCGTCAGCAGCTGGCACCCCTGACCCCAAAGTCCCCCCAGTGCTCACACCTGCCGTGTGGCCCAGGGGCACAGGTCACGCTGGCCTTCCGGGAAGAGACATCCTTGGGACAGGAGTGCAGAGTCAGATGTCACTGGTACGTGCGGTGATTAATGAAGGATTTTTGAGGCAAAAAGCCTTTTTTCACTAACGCATCCGTTGCGTACCTGAAGGCGATGGGAGAGAAGCATCCAGCAGGCTGCTGGGAAGTCACGTCTTTGACCTGCATGAACGTCAGTCACAGAGCAGACAAGCACAGAAAGCACGGCGCAGACAGCGCTGAAAAACTAGATTGTGAAAAACACGGTTCCACAGATTTATTTTCAAAGGGCAAAAATACTTGAACAACTTAAATACAAGTCTAAACGGAGCTCCTGTCAGTGTCCGCCACTGTGCAGAGTCGCGTGCTCGCCACCAGGCGCGGCTGGGGTCGCCCGAGTCTCCTCCTGGGTGAACCACGGGCTGGCAAAGACATGGCCCGTCAGTGCCTGCTCGGGGCGCTCCGCCCCCTCCGGCTCCGGGCCCCGCCCCTCCGCCCCACCCCCCCTGCGGTGCCCACAGCGTGACTGTGGTGCAGGCCCCAGTCACGCGCTCACACGAGCTTAACCTAGGGCCCCACGCACAGCGCGTGGTGCTGACAGGCTCCTTTCCCATGAGGCACTGCGGGGAGTGCGCGCCACATGCTCCTGAACTTGCCCTTCACGGAAGCCCCAGGAGGGTCCCGTCTTTACTCCCGTTTACATGGGAGCAAACGGGGCCCCTGACAGCCCGCCCACGACAGCCAGGCTCACGGATGAGGCAGAGCTGGGAAGAAACACGCGTGGGACTCCCCAGGGTGTCCTGGTGCCCAGCCCGCCGCGCCCCTCCCCCGCAGCAGGCTGGGCTGGCCTCAAGGGACAGGGACACAGAGCCTCTGCCTTGGGGTCACCTCGCTCAGTACTTGCACCAGGCCTGCCCCCCGGGGCGTGTGCAGGAGGAGGATGAAGCGGCTTGCTCCCTGGGGCGGCCCCCCTGATGGGCACTCCGCCGGGACCCCCACTGCCCACTTCTTCCGAGGCTACTTTACCGAGGAGCCCACTGAGCCCGCGTCTGTGGGGGGACATCCCGGAAGCCGGCCACTCACCGGACGCTTCATTCATACACGTCCTTCTTGTCTGCGATGTAGTCCACGATTTCTTGTGGACACATCAACTTCTCCGCATCTATGTCAGGAATTTCAAACCCTGAAAGCCAAGTTCACAACAGGACATGAGTGCAGATGTAGCTAACCCAAGACCGCTGGGAACCCCCAAACACGGACGTGTCCGCACCATGACTCCCACCGAGGCTGTGAGCCGGCGATGCCCTACAGGATGTGCTGGGTATAACGTCTGGTTCTTCTTTAAAGACACAAGCCCCCCATTTACAGTGTGAAGCCAGTGGCTTTCCGTCTGCTCACAAGCGGGCCCACATCACCACCGCCCCTAACGGGGGCTGTCCCGCCAGGCAGCAAGCCTGGGGCAGCGACACCGTGCTCTGTAGGACGACATGGGACTCCTGCAGCTTTACTCAGGCGACTCGCCCACAAAGTGCATGCGGGAGCCCCGAAAGGTCTCGTGTGCACAGCTGAGTGTGCACAGGGGGCACGCAGGAAACCAGGTGTGGGGGGCTGGGGGGCTGCTGCTCTATTTAGACATTTGATTCCAATCCCAATTCAGACTCCCAGCATTCCTTTCACTCGGATCCACCCAGAGCAAGAACCACAGCGTGCAGACCCCGAACCCAGCATGTTACCGAACTCGTCCTCCATGGCCATGATGATCTCCACTTGGTCCAAACTGTCCAGACCCAGGTCTTTCATGAAATGTGAACTTACTGAGAGCTGCAGACAGAGACAGCAATCCGTGAGCGTGCCCGCCTCGCACGGAACGGCCAGCACTGTGCCAATCACCACCTACTTTAGTGTATAAGGGGAGCGTAACTAACGCGACCCGTCTGACTTTTGCCACCGTACACTCAGTGTGCTTTACACGGTGACAGCCTTCACCTGGTCCTGAACGGGTCAACAACCTATGAAAAGCTAATGATGCATTCACTTCATATATGTTACTAAGATCTGTGACCACGGCTCTGAATGACATCGGAGACCGCCTGGTTCTCCTGCTGCCTTATTAACAACTACGATGCCACACCTTACAAGTGACAGTCCCCACCCTCAAGAGTAGCAGAGGGTTAATGGACACCTGCCTTTAATTCAGACCTCAAGATGACCTGGAGGAAGTCTCCAGAAACACAGGTCAAAAACAGACTACCCTGGGGAAGCGGGGAGGGCTCAGCAGGTTAAGCACTTGCTCTGCAGCCCCAGGGACTGAGGATCAAACCCTGGCCCTGGCCCGTGAGGACCCATATGCTGAACTGGGGTGAGCTTCCCATGCGGGAGGCCCCCGGCCCTGTTCCCATCCTGTGCGGCCCCCACCCACCTGTGTGGAACAAAACCAGGTGGAAAACAGATGACGTACAACTATGGAGACGGCTCTGGGCCCTCCCCCTTCTCTCTGTCTCTGTCCCTGTCAAAAACAACACAGTAAAATCTAAAATACAAAATCCACAAACTGCCCTGAGGTGTAAGGCACGCATGGAGGTGAGTGAAGAGCACTGTGCTGCACCCTGGAAAGCTGTAGAGAGCAGATCGTAACAGTCCTCTCACAAGAGGAAAAAACGCTGTGGGTGACGGACGTGAACTAGACGTCCTGTGGGGATCATTTCCCAACACGTACACATCCTGCACCTCTGCATTGTGCACCTAAAATCAGCCTGTCAATTACACCTCAAGAAACAACACCCCACTCCTAGCCCCAGGAGGTCGGTTATCAGGGGTGTTCTATGTGCCCCTTCCAGAGTTCAAAAGCGAGGTACTGGGCAGCGTGGGCTCCACCACCCATGTCTGTGAAAGAGTGGGGGCGCTCACCCAGCACGCACTGCACACACTGGACAGACGCAAGGGAAGCTGCCTCTCAGGGGCACGGAGGGGCAGGCGGGACCCTTTGGATTTTGCACCTCGCGATGAGACTCGTTTACAGGAAACACATTTAGCCCACGCCAAGTACCTTCTCTGGGTCGATCTTGTCGTAGAGTTTCAGGACGTAGAGGACCCGGTCCTTGATCCCCTCTAACGTCAGAGGGGGCGCGTCACTGTACAGGCGGCATGGCTGTGCGGCTCTGCTGGGAACCTGCGGCGAGAGCAGGGCGGGGCGCTGTGGCTGGACAGGAAGCGATGACGCGGCCTGTGGGCACCGCTCGGCTTTCAGGGCCAGAGCAGGCCGGCTCCTGAGACAGGCGGGCCAGGGGACACCCAGCTCAGAGTGCTGGGGGGCGTCAGCCAGCTCATGCTGAGGACCAGCCCCATCAGCCACCAACCAGAGCAGGAGGAGGGAGCCTGATGATTGTCACAGTCCAGCCAGTCCCCTGGGTCCACAATGGAGGACCATCTCCAATCTCCTGATACTCAGATGGGCATCAGCATCCTGACTGGGTCCCTTCACCAAACGTGCCCCGTGCTGCAGCTCCCAGGGCAGCAGGCGCAGACCAGTGAGAAAACAGGAGGCTGCAGCTCTGCTCACAAAGTCCCTCATCCAGGCTGGCTTGTCACCTCCTAAAGCTGAGCTTACGCCTGTGGTTTGGGGTGTTTAGGGCATTTCCCACAGGAAACAGGTTCTGCTTGTTGGGGCTCAGGTCCCTGACCCTCACAGAGGCCCCTGGAAAATGACAACTAAAATCCCACCAAACGAAGCAGCCTGTACCCACACCTGCAGAAGCAGCACTTCTCTTGCAAAAATAAAATGCGGTTGAAGCCGCAAGCTGAAGAGAGCAGGTGATGATTCGTACGGACATTCTAACAAGTATTCCTGCGTCCTCTGGAGCACTGGCTCCAACTTCATGGTCTCCTATCCGATGACAGAGGGGTCCAGGAGACCTGATGTGGGAATGTCCCAGGCCCACTCACCAATGACTACGAGAGGCTTCCCAGCCACAAATACAACAAAGCAGCAGAAGGGGCAAGAGAACAAGGGAGCGTCTAGCAGAGGGGGCCTAGGCTGTGTGCATGTCAGCGAGCGGTGTGACGTGGGGTCGCTGCTGCCGTGTCCACGGCGCCCGGGGGCAGGAGCACAGCCGCCCCCGTGGCCCACCAGGGGCCAGCTTCCTCCCCGACAGCCAGGCTGCGTGCTACAGCGGCAGGTCAGCACCCTGTGAGTGAAAAGAGGGCGTCTCCCCCTGGAGGCCTGCCTATCTGGGCAGGTGGTTGTGGTAGGCTCCCCAGAGGCAGAGGGGTGTAGGGGTGAGTGCCTGGGCTCTGGAACGAGACTGCCCACTGTACCTTGGCCCTCACTCTTAAATCCTGAGCCTCAGTTTCCTTACCTATAAAATGGGGATACACAGAGCCCAGCTCCCAGGACTGTTGGGAGAGGCACCAATGAGCAAAAAGGGCTGGGACCACTGCCTGGCATGCTCACAGGGCACGCCCTGTCCAGCAGGGTCTGGTAGCCATGCGCCGCCAGCTGGAGGCCGTGGGGTTGGCAGCCCCAGCACACTTGACCCTGCTTCCCTGCCACGTCGCCCCGTCGGGACTCCACTGATTTCTCATCCCTAAGTTGGGCAGTGGTACTGCCCATGCACCTCAGTTCCCACAGTGACCCCAGACAGCATTTTAGATGAGGAAACTGAGGCAGGGAAGGGCCACCTGGATGGCTTTCGTGCTGGGTCGCTGCTGTCACAAGCAAGCTACGCCGGCTACTCCTGGTGTCTGCATGCCTCCCCAGGTGCACACGCATTACACGCAGCAGGAACCACCTCGCAGCCACCTGAGAAGGCCCAGCTCGCGGGAGCATCGTCTCTGGGTGAGAACTAATCACTGCTGAGTAGCTTCCATCAGACGCCACCTTCCCTCCACAGGGCCCATCTGACTAACTCGGGAGGACCCTGACCAGGTGGCGTTAAGGGCCACCCATCCCCACAGAGTGCCCCCTGCATAGCTGCCCAAGCAGCATGGACAACCTCAGTGCCACTGGAGAGAACTCCTTACCTGTCTGCTGCAAAACTTCGGGGCCCACCTCCACCTTTGCCACACTCACTGTCACGCTCACTGTCACACTCACTCAGCATGCAACACGACATCCCACCATGGGCATGATACACGCCCTTCACAAGAGTCTGCTGCCTTCCAGGCACCTGCACGCCTGTGGGCCCTTCCTGGCCCCGTATCTTAACCCAGGTGGTCTGTGTACGCAATCACGTTCGGGTATCAGCACTCTAAGAACCGGGACAATCACTTTGTGTCTCAGCCTAGTGCTGAGGTCCGTCAGTCTCAGGAACACCCAGCAGCTCATGCACACATGCGTGTACACACACAGACATGTACGCACGCTCACACAGGCATGCAGCACATGCACGCACACTCGCACAGGCATGCAGCACATGCACGCACGCTCACAGGCATGCACACACATGCATGCATGCTCACAGGCATGCACACACATGTACGCACGCTCACACAGGCATGCAGCACATGTACGCACGCTCGCTCAGGCATGCACGCACATGCACAGGCATGCAGCACATGCACGCATGCTCACACAGGCATGCACACACATGCACACATGCTCACAGGCATGCAGCACACGCACGCTCACACAGGCATGCACGCACATGCACGCACTTACACGGGCATGCACACATGCTCACAGGCATGCAGCACATGCACGCACGCTCACAGGCATGCAGCACATGCACGCACACTCACACAGGCGTGCATGGCTCTTTTAACCCTTAACATGCAGGTGTCTTTTAGTCTGATTCAGGCAACAGGACAGCGCACTATAAATGCATTCACTACACTGGCTGCACAAAAGAATCACGTGGTGACTTAAAAACAGACACCCAGGCCCCACCGCTAGAAATGCTGATTGATTTGGCCGGGGCATCCTTATTTTCTATTCTAACGCCTTAGTTAAGGCTGAAACCACAATTAGAAAGAAGTCCCTGCGTCCTGAAAAGGGATTTCTTAACTTGACCTTGGGAGTCTATCCCGCCTGAAGACAGCTGCTCTTAATCTTGGTGCCTTCAGTCCCCTGGAGGACTTACCAGCCCAGGCCAGTACATCAGAATGGGGGGCAGGGGCACAGGGCACTTACTCTTCTCTTCTAAGCTACGCAGGCGGGCAGCTGGAGTTGGAAATCACTGCCCTAAGGCGTTTCAGCCGCAGAGGCTTCATCCGACAGAACGGGGGCGTCAGGGAGGGCCCCGGGGCGACCCCGCTCCGGAGAAGGCTGCCGCCGGCGCGGCCTCCTCTGCACCGTCCCTGGCTCAGCCCCCGGGGGAAGCGATCCCGCCGTTTCCCGTTACCACCCCGGCCAACGACCGGCGACCACCCCACCGGACACTCACCGAGCACCTGCCCTGCTGTCCCCTCCACCCCGCTGCTCCTCCACAGGGCAGCGACCGGCGCCCCGATGTCACGCTCACACGGAGGCTCAGCGAGGCAGGTGGGTGGCAGCGGGCACCCGCACCCTGCGCTGCTCGCACGGCCCCCGGGCGGCGGGCAGCCCAGCACCGTCAGGCGGGCGCAGGGGGACGATCACCCGGCCCCGCGGCGGCGCTGCCGGGCCTGACCCTCCCCGCCCCCCAGCGGCCCGGGCCCTGACCCCTGTCACGCCTCGGCAAAGTCACCACGAGTCACCTGCGCGCGCGCCGAGGGCGGCTGCGGAGCCCCGGGCCTCGTCCGGGTCCCCGCGGGGCACAGGGTGGCGCTGAGCGGCCGGGCCGCGGCCAGCGTGGGCACCCGGGGCAGCGACGCGAAGGCCGCGGGCAGCCGGCGGACACAGGAGGAAAGGACACGAGCCGCCATGGCTACGTCGACCCAGGATGCACTGCGCCGCGCCATGGCTACGTCGACCCAGGATGCACTGCGCCGCCTCGCCCCCTCGACGCGGGCGACGCACAGAGCGGCGCTGCCGGGCGGCGCTGCGGGGCGCTGGCGGCCCCTGGCGGCCCCTGGCGGCACTGCGCCCTGCGGGGCCACCAGACGTGCAACTGCCCAGGTACCGTCTTGCCCTAAACACTGGTCTAGTCGTTGACACCAGAAAGGAGCTTGTTTCACTTCTTCTCTGAAAGTTCTGAAATGCACTTATTTAAAAGCTTTGGTGGGGAAGCCGGGAGGGCTCAGTGGGTTAGGCGCTCACTTTGCAGCCCTGGGGACTGAGGATCGAATCCCGGTCCCGGCCCGTGTGGACCCATATGCTGAGCTGGGGAGTGCCCCCAGTTCAGTTCTCACTGGGGTGAGACCCCAGCCCAGTTCCTGCCCTGTGCAGCCCCACACCCACCTGTGGAGTGAAACTATGTGGAAAAACACACGATGTGCAACTATGGAGCCTGTTCTGGGCCCTCCCCCTTCGCTCTGTCTTTGTCTCTGTATCTCCCTCTCTCTCTCTCTCTGTCAAAAACAATAAAAATAAATCTTTAAAAGCTTTGATACCGTGATTCTTCCATGGATAGTAAAATTATTTAATAGGTCAAAAGCTCAGTATAAAATAAGAATCCAAAAATATGAGTCAACTTAAATACGTAAGACTAATAAATGTGGGAATTACGATGAAAAAAGCAGATGTTTTAAAACAACAATGTATAACTGATATAATAAGTGTGGGAATTACAATGAAAAAAGCAGATGTTTTAAAACAACAATGTATAACTGATATAACTCACAAAAGTGGGTAAGTGGGGGAAGTTTGTGCTGATTCGCTCACATTTCTTAGCAGGGAGGCCAAGGATTCTGATTGAAATCCAAACCCGTGGAAACGTATCTCTGCACTCTGCATACTGCCTGCACGAACAGTCCAACCTTCAGCTGTGTTTCCCTCTCTTTTTGGTAAAGTTAAATAAAGCGCAATGCCTTCTGTCTACAATACAACGCACAGTAGGGTCCTGCTGTTGTAAAATTATTTCGGTGTTCACAGAAACGTCAAGTATCTGCCGTGTGCCAGCGGTTGAGGCCACAGCGGTGAACAAGCTAGACGGGCAGTCGAATCTCAGTTTCCATTCTAGTGGGAAGACAGGCAACAAACCAATAAAATACACCCCTTCCCCTGAAATACCGACTGCAGCAAGAAGTGAGAAGTACCAAGAAGCAAGCAGGGACAGTGAGGCAGTGCAGGGGTGCGTTATCGTAGGTGGCATGGGCCCTGAAGGCCTCTTACGAGCTGTCATTTGATTTCATCATCTGGGGAGAGAAACAGGAGCACAGGAATCACCCCGCTCTGTGATGCCGGCGGAGTCTTCATGGCAGCGCCGGGCTCCTCCTGACCCTGATCTGGTCAGAGCCCCTGCCAGGGCAGCTGCTTCTGCTCTTCAGAGCGAGTGCTCAGTGAGTTCGCGGCCAAGCTCCATTCTGCAGGGAAGCTGACCAGCACCGAACTGCTGAACGGAGACCTAGGATCAGGGCCCATGAGATCTGTTTAAGTCACCTTCTCGGTCACGCTTTGGGAGGACCCACGGGACAGACTCATGACGATGGCCTGCAGTGTTCAGAGAACTCAGGAAGAGCCCGATCGCCCGCTAGACCCACACCTGAGACCCTCTTCCCATCACACACCGGTACTTCTGTGTCCCAGGGAATCCTTTCGGTCCACCACAATACATCACCTCTTACTGAAAGGACAAATATTGGAGGAGCCGGTTTTCCCTTCAGGAAACATAAAATGTCAGCGTGTGTGGTCTGTGGGACAAAAGGTCCAATGTTAGGATCGAGATCACATCCTCGGCAGCAGATTTAAGGCAGTAGCATCAAAAGCAGGGAGAAGCGTAACCGATGTCAGCTGCCTGCACACGTCACCCCTGCAACGCAGCAGCTAGCTGTCCCTCCTCCCTGCACCGGTCTCATCCCCCGGCTCCACAGGACCATGTCCCGCGCCATCTCCCCTCCCCTGCATCATCAGCTCCTCCCGACTCCTCCCTCTGAGCCCATGAATACGCGTTTCTCCAGAGGCCCTGTCCCCTGACCCTTCACAGTCAAACTTCTCGAAAAACTAATCT
>PVKE010003115.1:58292-75373 GCA_004027555.1 Craseonycteris thonglongyai | reverse complement strand
TTTTCTTGTTGAGTTGTACAAGTTCTTTATATATTTTTGATATTAGCCCTTTATCAGAGGCATTGTTTGCAAATATTTTCTCCCAGTTGGTTGGTTGCCTCTTTGCTTTGTTGATGGTTTCCTTTGCAGCGCAGAAGCTTTTTAGCTTAATAAGGTCCCATTTGTTTATTTGTGCTTTTACTTCCCTTGCCATTGAGGTGCATGACTATTTCTAATGTCCTAGTGTTAACTAAAGAGTTTTAGTGGACAGTGAATTCAGACCACTATAGTTCTATAATACAGATGGTTTATGTCAAATGAAGACAAATGCTCCAGATTAACTCCCTACTAAGGCATAGTAGTCTGTATGTCTTTTTGTCTTAATTATTGTTGAAATTTGAGGGAAAGTATCAACTGATATGGGAATCAAATGAGAAAGCAGTACCCAATTCTATGAGTACAATGAAATAGGAGACTGGAAAGACGAGAACAGTGCAAACAAATGAAAAAAAACCCACAACTTCAAACTGGAAACACACCTTTTAAAGCTATTACTAAATGATGGTTCAAGTGGGGGTATAGATTGTTTAAATAATGCACTTTTACCTGTTATTTGGAGAAGTAGAAGAAGAATTTCTAGCTAATATAAGTAAACACATTCAAATAATTGTAGCTCAAGGTAGAAGCACGGTCAATGAGAATTCTAAGGAGAAAACTTACTATGATCTGATTTCCTAAATATACTGGCACTTCCAAGAACTGAATAACAACCACAATAGATGGAACAAATAATTCTGAGTACTTGTTAAGTGCCAGACAGATTTAGAGTACTTTAAATCTTTTAGCTCATTGATGTATTTATACAAAAGGGGGAACTAAAACATTGAGATAAAATTCTGAATTCTGGGGAGCTTTAACCTTTTGCTAAACTTCAGTGTGTTTTTGCTTCTAGCATTTCTAGTTTCACAGAGACCAATGGCTTTGGCCCTTGCTGTATCTTTTTCTTTTTTCTATTATGTTTACTCTAGGAAGCCAATTTTCAGAAAATAATGTTTGGTATTAATCTGGCTTCATATACTGAGGAAAGGCTGAGAGAAAATATGCATTTAGCTATAAAAATACACACACAATACATTGTTAAAAGTAACAGTGCCCTCCCCTTTTTTCCATCTTCTTTGCTTAAGCACTCCTCATAAAAATGGTATTTCTTGGCAAGAGAAACCATTTTCCTTTATGTCAGAGTCACTGTTAAGTTCACATTTGTGTTTGCAAGTTCTGTTTCCAACTTTCCACTCTAGTTCTATCCCCCACAGCAAGAAGAAAATCATGGAATTTGCATATTGTACTTATGAATTTGAGTAGCTGCCTCAGAGAGAATCTTTGAAGGGTTAGAAATCATGAATATACACACACATTGTCGCAGAATCCTAATCCAACATATGTGTCCCCTACTTTTGTATATTTCTCTGCTTTCAATTAAGACGCCTTATTAAATAGCATTCAAACATGTGAAAGCAAAGACAGTCTGACAGAATTTCAACAGGTTCTGTGTATTCATACTGTATGTCACCTCTTAATTAGCAACCAAAATGCAATGAACAGATTGTATAGTTTACCATCCTAGCCCAGCTCCTACACTTGCTATTTGTGCATATACAGCATATTTAAAGAGGCCACCTCCCCATCCCACCCCCATCCAGTGAGATTTTCATACTTGCTCCATCCACAGAACACAACCACCATCAACTAAATGCCACTTCATGGACACGTTTGCCTGTAGTGGTGGCTGGCATTACCCAACAGTTGAAAGGACATTTTAATCTCCTGTTTAATGCATTTTTCTGCACCTGGGATAAGAAGCCAAAATTGCTGTTAGCAAAAAATGCCTTAGTCATTAAATGAAAGTGCCCTTTTAAAAAGCGTTCCATTACTCCCCAACTGGGAAATATCAGACTTTATTAGCATTTTTTGAATTTGTATTAGTAGTACTTGAGTGGTAAAATGCTAACGGATGAACACTTAGCTATTTCCCACAGATTTTGCTTTTGGGCCCTTCTTGTACAGGTGGAAAAAAAAAGAGAGAGAGAGAGAGAGGGGTCAATATATTGCATTCCTATATAGCTCTCCAGGATTGAAATCCCTAGTCAATGGAATCATCTTAATTTTCTATTATTCTGTTCCTGAAGAATCTCAAAAGAATAAGTTTAGAGACTCGTTTTTTACTTAAGAGCAACTAAGAATATAATACACGTTCTTTAAATGCAAGTCTTGTATATTTAAATCACAGGCATGCTGGGCTGGTATTACCTTGCTTTGGTGATCAGACTGTTGAATTCAGAGTTTAAGAAAATAGAAAGTCTCCTATCAAAACTCATGCTGTTAGTGGGAAAGTTGGTCTGTTACTTTGACAGAAGATAACTAACATTGAGATATAAGAACTGTTGAAGCAATGATTTAAATCAAATATAATTTAGATTGAGATTCAGTCACATTTTTGTTTGTTTTATTTTTCTCTGCCAAACTGCCACTTGAATTTCAGAAAATTTCTAAATTATTAGGTAAGCTTGATACAGTTGGAGTTTGGTTTGGTTTAGCTTCTATAAGGGCTGCACTCAGTTATGGGCTAAAATAAATAAATACATAAATGTATAATAATACAGCCATTTGTGTCCCAGATTGAAAATATATTGAAATCTAGCAAAATACTTGACTGTCCGGAAAAACCGAAAAGGAATAATAGAAGGTCAAATATTTTTGAAAGTAATATAGCCAGTACCTATTTCTTGCCATATTATCATATTCAACCAACTGAGAAATATTGTGTCATCTTATATAACTGCCCCAGAGACCCTCTTTCTGCCTGAAGTTTCACTTCTGCTGTTTCCTGGTTTGGTAACAGAGTAAGCAAGCCTCCTTTGATATGCAGAAACTATGTTTTCCTTAAGGTATAGATGAAAATTCAGCCCTCTTCTAATAAACCGTGAAGGCTACAGGGATAAAGACTATTGGATTTAAAAGAGATTAAGGGGGAAGATGGGATGGCTCAGCGGGTTAAGTGCTTGCTTCGCAGCCCAGGGGACCAAGGATCAAATCTTGGCCCTGGCCTGTGCTGAACTGGGGTGTGCTTCCCATGAGGGTGGCCCCCAGTTCAGTGTGTGCCCCCTCCCCCCTCCTGTGTGGAATGAAACCATGCTGAAAACTGATGAAGTACAACTATGGAGACCGCTCTGGGCTGTCCCCCTTCTCTCTGTCTCTGTCTCTGCCAAAAAAAAAAAAGTTTTTTTTTTAAAGGGATTAAGGATAACAAGGCACAAGTCTCCAAGAATGTGTTTGTTTCCTGAAAAGTATGGGACAACAGGGCAGTAGATCAGACTTTGAGAATACATGGGAAATACAATTGAAAGAGAAAGGATTAAACATTTTGTAAAATTGCTCCTTATCATTTGAATACTTAAAGATCACAATTAGGGGAAGCCTGGATGGCTCAGTGGGTTAAGCGCTCACTTTGCAGTGCCGGGGACCGGGGATCAAATCTCGACCCGGCCTGTGTGAAACCATATGCTGAACTGAGAGCTCCCCCAGTTCAGTTCTCTCTCTCTGTCTCTGTATCTCTCTCTCTCTGTCAAAAATAAATAGGAAAAAAAAAAAGAAATCACAATTAAAATAACATAATAGTAGCCTTTCAGTGGCTTGGCGTAAGTATTGCATTCAAATTAACTGGAGTATTATATCACTGACTCTAAACTTTACCAAAAATATAAGCAGCTCAGATTTGTTGAACAACTGCAAATGGCCAGTTTGATTGGCTTATTAGAACATATAAGTATGTATGTAGATAGATGATAGATAGATAGATAGATAGATAGATAGATAGATATAGATAGATGAACAGACAGATATATAGAAAGGGAGATAGATGATGATAGATGATTCATAGATGATAGATAGATAGATAGATAGATAGATAGATAGATAGATAGATAGATTTAGATAGATATTCAGATTCTATTGAGGTGTTAATCTTCCCAAAGCAGTCTCCTGAGTGAATCATCAGCATATTTGATTGCATCTGTTACACAATATGGCTTCATTCTGTATTATTCAAAATTTTAATAGAGATTTTGAAAGCATGCAATTATGACTTTTCTTTTATAATCTAATTAAAAACCATCTATGGTTAGCAGTCCACAAAGTAGGCACTTGAAATAGAAATCAGTGGAATAGTTTTGCAAAGTCTCCAAAGTCACTCGACTACACGGGTGTTTTACAAGTTTTTATCTTCTGAATTTCTTTCACAGAAGCACATAATTTTGAGGCATCCTTATTTTATTTTTTAAAATCTTTTTATAACTTTGTGTGTATATGGAACACAACAAAAATATTATTTTAAGAGGTTTCTTTAAATTTTGTATTAGTATGTTAGAAAAGATTGTATTATAACATTGATTTTCATATTTTTATAGCACATAAAGAAAAGAACTTGACCTTTCCTACTTAAGTTAGTAATAATATTTAATTTACCTTAGTTGTATTATAAACAAAGTTTTGATTTTAAACAAATTTATCAAATGACATCATATTTAAATTGGGAGACTAAATTGGTATGATGAAAGTGATTTAGGATTATAATCATATAAAAGCAACAAGAAACATCTTTAGACAATTTTATAGGTTTACTTTCTTCTTAATCATCTTTGTTCATTGCAAACACATTGGTATACAGATTGAAATATAACATTCTTGAAATCAAAACAAACAAAAAGTCTTAGCTGAACTAATATTTAGAATTTTCATATTTTTTCATTAAAAACTTTTTAAAATATAATTTTTGTGATTTTCCCTTCTAAACTATGGTTTAAAAAGAGTTTAGGCAACTTGCAGGCACAGGCCCATAAATGACACATAATGGATATAGAAAATCTCCATCTCAGTAGATAAAGTACAAATCATTTATATGTATCATTGTGTATTTTTTTTTTTTGAAATAAGATTTGGCAGAACTAGAGACATCCTAATTCTGATCAAGATGAAAGCAATTTAGGATTATAATCATATAAAAGCAACAAGAAACAGCTTTAGACAATTTTATAGGTTTACTTTCTTCTTAATCATCTTTGTTCATTGCATTTGCTATATTTTCTGTCTTCTATCAACATTACATTACAGGTAAAGAACAAGAAATATTATATGAGTGGGGATAAAAATTTGGAATTCTATTATGGTCAAACATCATTGTTCTCAGGAATTGTGGTTGATTAACAAATTGAATGACTGTAATATGACGTCACTTATAATTTAGTTGATGCAAGCTAAGATCTGTTCAGACACTTCATTTCAGAGGCAGAAAATATTTAAATAACAGTCATCAATTTTAAACTTTAAACAGAAATAGGTACCATTGTTACTATTAAAACTGTGCTCCCATATTTGTATTATGCTAACATTACTAAACTTTCTGAGATCTTAAGTTCAAGATTGAAATTTCCTAAGAAATGGAAGAGTCTACTGTGCTCTATCATACCCAGGGTCAAATTCCAGGCAGAATACAAGACTGGGTGAGCCACAGAATGATTTCACAGGAGCACTGTCTAATTCATCTACTCAACATATGCATCTTGAGTTCCATTATGTATTAAGGCAGGCACTAGGCTAGGATTTGAGGAGACAAAGAAGCCAGGCTCCAAGTTTTCAAGCAAATCACTAGCTAATTAGGGCATCAACACATAAATAAGAGTAATATTGTTCTGCTAAGTGATGTAACAGAAGTACAGTAAACTCTCTATTAACCGGAACTCAAGGAACTGGCATTCTCAAGCAATGAACAAAATAATTTTGGCTGTTGCTTAAAATTTTGTTAGTTGCTTGAGAGTGCCGATTGCTTGAGTTCTGGTTAACAGAGTCTATTTATATATTTTCCATCATCTACCAAACCCGAATGGTGCCTCTAGTTACTCTAGTAACTATTAGATGAAGAAGATGAAGGCAAAAGGTATAATGAAATAGTGAACTGAGCAGAGGACAAGCGAGGAGATTCTCACAAAATAAGTCAAACTTAAAACGTATCTTCAATTATGAGCCAAAGGTTATTGGGCAATATCCATTTAGGAAAGGACATTTTAGCACAGAGAATGACATAACGCAAAGCAGAGTACGGCCATTTCACAAGTTCTTTGAGTAAGCCTGTAATTGAAATATAACAGTTTTTAATCAAAAGAGAAAAAAATGTTTAGTTGAACTAAAATTTTGAATTTAGGAGTAGAAGTAAAAGTAAACAAGTTGGAAGAGGTCATGAAAGACATGGTCTACCACACAAAGAATTTGGATTTTATATAAAAGTAATGGGGAGATATTGAAGGAATTTTAGTTAAAAAAAAAATGCCAGATGTGTTTTAGAAAGATGATTTCTGACAATTAGGACGCTTTCTATCCTTTACATCCTTCTTCCTTCTTTTTCTCCCATTTCACTCTTCTTACATCTGATGAGAAAGGAATGAGACCGCAGGATACTGATAACATTCAGCCTAGGTGTGCTTATTCACATGGGGAAAAAAGAAAGTTTGAATGAATCTGAACACAATGGATTTTTTAACTTATACAGGTCTTCAGAGAACAGTTGGGAGTATTATTGCTGATATATTTTGAGATGTTCAGCCAATACTCATTTATATAATTTGCTTTTCAACAAATCACAACTCACAGCTATCTTCCAAGTCTCAAAGAGAGTAGTTATACCCAATCTGTATAATGTTAAGGACTATTTACCATTTTGTAGTTTGCTAAAAACTCATTTTTCATAATAAATGATAGCCTAAAAATTAAATTTATTTTTGTTTAAAGATTTATTTTTATTGTTTTTGACAGAGAGAGAGAGAGAGATAGAGAGAGAGAGAGAGATACAGAGACAGACAGAAGGCGGAGGGCCCCGAACAGTCTCCATAGTTGTACATCATTGGTTTTTCCACGTAGTTTCATTCCACAGGTGGGTGTGGGGCTGCACAGGGCAGGAACTGGGCCGGAGTCTTCATCCCTGTGAGAACTGAACTGGGGGCACTCCCCAGTTTAGCATATGGGTCCACACGGGCTGGGGCTGGGATTCGATCCTCGGTCCCCAGGGCTACAAAGTGAGCACTTAACCCACTGAGCCATCCCGGCTTCCCCTTATTTTTTTTATAAATACTCAATATTATAGATTTAACTTTAGAAATTACAAATAAAATGCATATGTTTATTACATACATGTATGTGTATATGAGTATATGTATTAGGTTTGTATGTATATATATATATTTTTTTTTCTGTAATTCAAATACAATGGCTAGACCTGTCCAAATGAAAGAAGATGATTTAATCTTTGAAACAGGATTTTACCAAGCACATCATGGTAAGTAATAAATCAGTGTTGAAGAGAAAATATGATACTTCTTGTCTGAAATTCATGAATAGAAAAACATTAGAGAAATATCAAAATGATCTCCATAGTAGCTCTGTAGAAATTAGGGACTAGAATCTGAACATACAGAAAACAAAACATTCTAGTGGCTAAAGTGTAAAAGTATGTAATTATTGTGCAGCAGCATTTAAAGTGGCATAGAAAGACATGATTACTGAATGCAGAATGAGTTTCATATGTGCTCACCAGGCTCCAGTTTCTGTGCCAAAAACTTTTCCAAAATTAATTCATTTAACTTTGTAAAACCTTATGGATTATAACAACCAATAAATTATTATTCTTGTGTTACAGATAGAAAATCTGATACTTTTTAAAGCAACTGCTATCCAGGCATATGACTAGTAAATAAATGGTGGAGTTCTTGATCCAACTGAGTCTAAACCTAAACACTTGGTATCTAAGATCTTCCCTGTGACATTGTGCTTCTACAATGGATTTGGTCTAATAACTGCCATACTTCTATAAGATAGACTTAAAGGAAAGAAATCTCAAATAAAATTTTCATCAGAAATATTTGATTTGAACCTTAAGACAATATCTGAATTCTCCACTTTTTTCTCTGGAAAAATCGTTGTTTTGTATCTTATTAACCTTTCATCACTGTGTTTTATCTATATACAAATCAGACTTTATTTTCATTTTCAAATTTTCTAAATAAAATTTGTTTTAAATATTTATTTTATTGTTTTTGAAAGAGAAAGAGGGACAGATAAAATTCTTACTAACACTTCAAAATACAGCCTTTTGAAATACTTGAGCTGGAGAATGTAAGATGCGTTTTCTAACAATAAATAATAAATTCTGTGAGAAAACACCGACTATAAAGCACTCATAAAACAGTTTATATCAAAAAATTTAGTAACATAAACAGTATATCAATATTAGAAAATTTCCTATTTAATTTTATTGATTTGCTAATCTTTAAAAAATTGAACATGTGTTATTCTTTATTAATTATTACAGTTTGGAATGATACATTTAAACATGAAGAATTGTTTGGATTTAATTCTTTGTTATTTAGAGATTTATGTTATTTGAGAGAAGGTGAGAGAGGGAGGGAGAGAAAGAGAGAGAGAGGGTGGGCCCATAGCAGCCTCCATAGTTGTATGTTATTAGTTGTGATATGGTTTCATTCCACACAGGTAGATATGGGGCCACATATGTGAGAACTGAATTGAGGGCCTTCCACATAAGAGGCTAGAACCTTCACTACTGAGCTATCCTGGTGGTTGATTAACATTTGCATCACAGTTCAGCGTATGAGTTTGAACAGGCCAGGATCAGGATTTGATTACCAGACCTTGCAGTTGTAAGGCAAGCTTCCAACCTGTTGAGCTATCTTGGCATCCCCTGGATTAAATTCTTTAATTTTGGTTTAATTACTTAGTTTTATTTATTTAAAAATAAAATTCTGAAGAGATCCAAGATGCTGGAGTGAACACTGTGCTTACCTCCTTCTGTGAATACACTAAAATTACAACTAAATTATGTAACAATCAACCTGGAGAGCCATTTGAAGTCTAGCGGAACAGAAGTTTTATTACTAAGGATATAAAGAAAAAGCCCTGTCAACTGGTAGTAGGGGCAGAGATGCAAAACAGGCTGTCTCAAACCTCTGTGTAGCGGTTAAGAATCAAAAAGAACATCTCAGGTGCAGAGGTCCTCTCTGAGGAGCATGGGACCCAGCCCCAAGGCAGGCTCCCCAGCCCAGAGTAGTGGTGCTAGCAAGAGAAGCCCCTACAATCTTTTGCTGTGAAGCTGGGGATTTTGACTGTCATGGTGGGACAGAAGGCACCAGGAGACCCAGATGTCCTCTTAAAGGGCCGTGTTCAGACTCACTTGCTCACAGACACTCACCCTGGGCTCCAGCAAAGAGATTGTGACTCAGGGGGCATCAGAGACATATGGGGAAACACTGAGTTGTATGGATTTGGGGCAAAAACTGAAAGCCAATTTTACTTGTGTGGGGTCCTCCTTCTATGCGGCTGGCAATCGAGTGCCATAATTCCTATATAGATCCCTCCTTATGCCTGTGGCCAAATCTGAATCTGAATCTAAATCTGAATTGGCTGGGTGAGCTTTGCTGGAACCCTACCCCACCCAACTTTACCAAAGATGGAGGCACTTTCTCAGTGAGAAACCAGCCCCACCTGAATTGCACTTTTTCTTGGTAAACTATTGGGGTCACAGGCCCCAGGCAGGCCGTGAATAGTATCAGTGTGCTCTGAGACTTTTGCTGAGTAGCTCCAAGCTCAACACTGGCGCCAAACCAGAATCTATATTAACGTTGTGAACACAGCTCTTTCTACTCTAGTGACTCTCAGAGATACCGCCTCACACAACTTGCATACCACATGAAGCTTTAACAGTGTCTGAACCTTATAGGACACAGCAGGTGGCATCAGGACTTGAAGTGTCCTGGCTTTTTGGGAAGCTACTCTAGGCTTGGTACTGGTGGCATCCATCCTTAGTTCCCAGCATGGCTTCTCCCACACGCCTCCAGGTTTAGCAAAGGCAGTGAACAAACCACAGAGCACATTATACCTCCTACTAGATAGTCCTGAGCCAGTCAAAGGCAGTGGGTGACTTAGGCCTGCACTGGAATTCCTCCCAAGAGGCCCCAGAAACAATTTTCTATGAGGTTGACTTCAGACCACAGCAGAGCATCATCCAATTTGCCGCACATGTGACACACACAAGGCTTAGTCTCAAAATGGCACTAGAGATCACTGGGGTGAATCTCACTGAGTGGGGTAAGCCCCTTGCACAATAGCTTATAAGCTATAGACATGATCAAACACCACATCCCAGTAGCCTGAGGGTTGATTCCACCTACTGATGTACCAAAAGCAATCAAGTCTCAACTATAACAGGAAAGTACATACAACCCACACAAAGGACACTCCTGGAGCACCCAGCATATGTGACCTGGGAGACTGTGCTAGGACCCCACAGGGCACCTACTACAATGGACAACTCAGCTAAGACTAGGACGTGCATCAGCTTTATTTAATACACATAAACAAACACAAAAAAGGCAGTCAAGTGAGGAAATAAAGAAATACATTTCCAATGGGAGAACAAGAGAAAACTCCAGAAAAAGAACAAGTGGAGGCAAGCAACCTGCTAGAAACAGAGTTCAAAACAATGGTTATAATGATGCTCAAGGAACTTAGCGAGAACTTCAACAGAGATAGTAAGCATAAAAAAGAACATAGAAATCATAAAAGAACCCATCAGAAATGAAGAACACAATAACAAGTGAAAAATGCACATGAAGAAATCACCACCTGGGGAAAGCTGGGATGGCTCAGTGGGTTAAGCGCTCGCTTTGAAGCCCAAGGGACCAAGGATCGAATCCTGGCCCCGGCCCATGCGGACCCACATGCTGAACTGGGGTGTGCCCCTAGTTCAGTTCTTGCCGGGACCTATGTGGGAGGCTCCTGGCCCAGTTCCTGCCCTGCACAGCCCTGTGCCCACCTGTGGAGTGAAACTAATATATGGAAAACTAATGTCAACTATGGAGACTGCTCTGGGCCCTCCCCCTTCTCTCTGTCTCTCACTGTCTCTGTTTCTCTCTGTCAAAAAACAATAAAATAAATCTTAAAAAAAAAAAGAAAGAAATCACCACCTGACTAGATGAAGCAAACGACTAAATCATCAATTCGGCAGTCAAGGTAGCGGAAAACACCCAATCAGAACAGAAACAAACAAACAAACAAACACACAAAGAAAACACAGAGAGTTTAATAGACCTCCAGGACAACATCAAGCATACCAACATTGACATCATAGGTACATCAGGAAAAAAAAAAAGAGAGAAAGCAAGGAATTGAGAAACTATTTGTAGAAATAGTGACTGAAAACTTTCCTAACCTGGTGAAGGAAATTGGCGTACAAGCCCAAGAGGTGAAGGAAGTCCCAAACAAAATGAACCCACACAGGCTCTCATCAAGACACATAATTAAATTGGCAAAGTTGAAAGAAAACAGAGACAATTCTAAAAGCAGCAAGAGAAAAGCAGTTAGTTACCTTCAAGGGAGCTTCCATAGACTTATCAGGTGATTTCTCAATAGAACCTTTGCCAGCCAGAAGGGATTGGCACAAAATATTCAAAGTGATGAGAAGCAAGAAACCACAATCAAGAGTACTCTACACTGCAAGGCTGTCATTTAAATTTGAAGAACTGGGAATGCCGGGATTGCTCAGTGGGTTGAGCGCTTGCTTTGCAGCCCCAGGGTCCAAATTCAGTTCTTGCCTGGATGAGCTTCCCATGTGGGAGGACCCTGGTTTTGTTCCTGCCCAGGCATGCTACCCATGTGGAAGGCCCCCTGGCTCATGGGGACATGCCTCCCATGTGGGAAGCCCCTGATCGGGTTCCCATCCTGTGCAGCCCCACACCCACCTGTGGAATGAAACTATGTTGAAAACTAACAATGAATGATGTACAACTATGGAGACTGCTCTCAGCCCTCCCCCTTCTCTCTGCCCTTTCTCTCTGTCTCGCTCTGTCAAAACAATATAAATAAATCTTTAAAAAATTGTCATACTTCTCACAAACTTAAAAAAAATTTGAGGGACAGATAAACAGCTTCACAGATCCCCTCCCTCCCCCCCTTGCCCCCCCCAAAAAGCTGGGATAGAAATATGTATACCAGACAAAAATTGACTTTAAAACAAAGGTTATAACAGAAGACAAAGAAAGATTCAGTAATCTCAGTTTGGGGTATGTACCCAAAGAAACCCAAAATGCTATTTCTAGGGGATGAGTGCGTCCATATGTTCATCATAGCATTGTTTACAGCATCTAAGTTATTGAGGCAGCCTGCCAGGTGTCCACCAATGAATGAATGAATGAATGGAGGGATTGGAACATATATTCAGTGGAATGTTGTTCACTACGGGTAAACCCGGAGGGTACTGTGCTGAGTGGAGTATGTCAGACAGAGTAAGAGACATGCAATGTAATTTTGTTTATATGTGAAATCTAAAGAACAAAATAAACAAATAATACAGAAACAAACTCATCGATACAGAGAACATCTTGATAGTTGCTAGATTGGAGGTTTTTAGGTGGTAGGTGAAGAAGGGGAGAGATTAAGAAGTATAAATTTGTTGTCACACAGTAGTCATGGGGACATAGGGTGTAGCATAAGTCAATTATATTTCAATAACTATGCATGTTGTCAGATGTGTACTATATAGATTTATCGGAATAGAAGATGGGAAGAGGTTGGGGGACAGAGTGAAAAATATGAAGGGATTAAGTATTACAAGTTGGTAGTTACAAAATAGTCATGGGAATGTAAAGTAAAGCATAGGGAATATAGTCAATGATATCGTAATAACCATATATAGAGCCAGGTCGGTACTAGACTAGTCAGAGGGACCACTTCTTAAATTATATAAATGTCTAACCACCGTGTTGTACACCACTATAAAATAATATTAAATGTCAACTGTAGTTAAAAAAATCACAAAATGAGGAAAAATTAGTGAAGGGGAACAAGAGGCCCAAATTCCCATGTATACCAGTAAAACAAATATGTCATGGGGATATGTATAGCTTAGGGAATATAGTCAGTAATACAGTGTCATATGGTTGCTGGACTTATCATG
Organism: Craseonycteris thonglongyai; assembly: GCA_004027555.1. Classification (NCBI taxonomy): domain Eukaryota; kingdom Metazoa; phylum Chordata; class Mammalia; order Chiroptera; family Craseonycteridae; genus Craseonycteris; species Craseonycteris thonglongyai. Next base: position 62,325 of record PVKE010003115.1, on the reverse strand, counting down.
CTGATCACTTCTTGAGGTAGGTAAATATTGAATAACTATTGTATATAATTGAAACTAATATGATATTGTATGTTAGTTATAAAGGCTGTCCCAAAATTCATGCAAGATTTGAATTTTGCGTCATTTGTGCAGTAAAGTGTTGCCAATGAATAAAAAGACAGCGTGACAGCTGACAGTTCAGGGTTATTAAAGATGGAGCGCTACATGAAAGAACAACATGTTTTCATTGTTGAGCAATGAAAATTTACAATTTTTAATTATAAACCTGTGTTTTCTATCAAAATTACTTCTTGAGCGAATTTTGGGATACCCTTTATTTTAATAAAAATATTTTTTAAAAGAAGAGGCCAACAATTATTTTTTAAAAAGATGAAACAAAACAAAAAACATGTCTCACACTTAACACAAAGTTGTTCTAAATAATTTCTATAAACTCATCTTATCTTCTCATTAACTTAATTCAAATTTCTTATATCATAATGATATATTTATGAAAAGCCACTTTGTGGGCAAAGATATTTTAAAATTAAATTTTAATTATATTAGTAATGCCTGAATATATTCTATGTACACATAAATGGAATATTATAAATAAATAAGTAAAAATAAAGTTCTGGTTTGGGAGGACATAACTATTGTTGGACAAACTTCCATATATTCTAAAAATTAAAAGGAAATCAAAATTCTAGATCAAAATCTAGTATAAATGGCTAAGAAAACCTATAATAGTTACACTTTAGCACTAGAAATAATGGCTATTCTAAATGTACAGACTTCAACAATTTTAAAGAGTAAAGATGTATTTTGTTTTTCTTTAACCCTGACTAGAGAGAAAGTTGTTAAATTATATATAAAGCTGCTCCTTCTCATTTGCTATATACTTTCATCGCTGCAAAAAGTGTTTTTATTCATCATTCTAAATATTGCTTTCAAGGCAGTAGTATGATTTGGTAGTCCTTCTCACCCTTCTCACCAGAGATTGCTTTGTTTTTGAAGAAATCCCCATTAATGTTCCAGTCACAGAATTAAAAAGAATGGGAAACATATCAGCTAAATGAAAGGTTCAAAACAATGCTCCGGTATAGCCCTCCCAGAACCCATTACCACTTCCCAAGATGACAGAGTATTTTTTCAGGTAGGATAGGGAAGGACAAGTCCTAGCTGTCCTGCCTCTTGACAGAGGAAATAAATCACCCTACACACTGGAGGATACCTTTCCAGACTGCACGCTGGGAACTTCATTATACAAGCTGTGCCACATATTACTATGCATATTGCTGCTGATTGGACACAGGCGCATATCCACAGCCTATTTCTGTCATTGTCTAATGGGGGAGATATCCATTTTCCCTCCATAGACAGATACAGGCTTGAAAAGGACACAAAGACAACATTGTGTGCCCAAAAGATCTTCATCTTTAGCAACATATGCTCTTAACTAATGATTTGTCTAACTTGCCTTAACCTTATCTCTCAGTGCATAAAACATGATCACATTATGGTTTCATATTATTAATAATACAATCTCATTTGATATGAATGTGATTGCTATCAAACATTAAATCTTGTTGCACTTGGCCTTGGCCTCATTAAGAGGGTGAAGTTTTTCCCATAGAAGAATTTTTAGTGCCTGTTCTTTTTAATTGCTAATTTTTTGGTTCATTCATAAAGGACAAACTTTTCTTTACTCAGTTTTGCTTAGATGCCATGAACGTAGCTTAATTTAATTTGAACCAGTATTAATAATGAAATAAATAAAAAAATTACAGAGGAAGACATAATCTTCAAGCTGGAAGCACAGTGTCATTTTTACAGTCAACAACATAAAATTGATGAACCAAAGAAGATAAAATTAATGAGCACAACTATTAGCAAGTTTCCTGTTGCTTGAGAACACAAAAGTAATTTTAGTCGTAGACTCCTTATAATTTAGCTCCTTCTTGGGGAATATTCTGTGGTGATGTGCTTCTGACACCTCTTCTTTGAATAATATTGTCCACCAAAAAATACATGCAACAGTCTTGCTGCTATGTGTGACATGTTAAGGATTCCAAAAGTAGAGGCAAATAGATATTTTCCTGAACCTTAAGCCAAATCAATTTTTTGAATAAAATTATAGTCTCTATGTTCAAAATTCATCAACACAGAAAAAAGTAAACTAGCAAGAGTTTGATATACCAGTTTTCAGCTCTTAAATGTTCATGGGTAAAAGAAATTATTTAGATGCTACATTCCTTTGCTACTGGCTAATATTCCACTTTAAGTTGTGTTTACGGTCTTTAAAAGAGATAGTTGACATTAAACAGTGTTTTCACTTTTGTTAGCATCATTTCGTTGCTCAAAAAAATATGCTTCCTAAAGTTTGAGAATCTGAAAATTTTCTTCTGAGTGGTAGATGTCCAGTGTTGCATTCATACAATTGCATTGCTTCTTTCAGACTTAATTTCTTTTAGAAATATAATATTTGTGATTTATTGTATATTGACATTATTTTCTATTGATTGCACTTGGAGTCTCAGTTTACTCACTTTGGTCTGTTTTTGGAACTATTCTCCTTAGTCTCAATAAATAAGAAAAACAAAATTCAATATGACTTTCCTATTTTAGTCCTTTGTGTCACATTATACAATCTCAAAAAGTTAGGGGGAAAGCCTCTGACAAATTTTTTAGTGGGGTGACGAAGTACAATGGAGCAGGATCTTCATAATGTTCGAAGCCTGATAAATCTCCAAACCCTGCATCTGGTTTATACCTTAAAAAATCATTTCCATTTTTTTCAGCTTTATTGATATAATTGACATATAACATTGTGTATGTTTAAGTTGTAGAGCATGATGATTTGATACATGTATATATTGTGCAATGATTACCATGATGAGGATAGTTAATATAAATATCACCTCATATAATTACAGTTTATTTTTGTGGTATAAACATTTAAGATCTACTGTCTTAGCAACTTTCAAGTATATAATACATTATTGTTACTATAGTTACCGTACTGAATATTAGATTCCCAGAATTGCTCATCTTATAAATGGAAATGTATAGTCTTTGACCATTGAGTCCATATATGATTTTGGGTAATATGAACATTTCAATAACATTAATTCTTCCAATCCATGAACATGGGCTATCTTTCCAGTTATTTTGGTCTTCTTCAATTTCTTCAGTGTCATCATTTTCAGTATACAGGTCTTTTGCCATCTGTTACATTTATTCCTTGGTATTTTATTGTTTTTATGTTATTGTAAATGGGATTGCTTTATTCCTCTTTCAGAAATTTTGTTGTTAGTGTGCAGAAATGCAACAGATTTTATATGCTGATATTGCAACTTTACTGAATTATTTTATTAGTTCTAAAACTTTTTTGGTATAATCTTTACATTTTACTATATATGATATCATTTTACAGTCTTCAACCTGGATACGAAAGCTCTCATAAAATCTCTTTTGTTTGTAGATAGATGACAAATTATTTTTATTGAGGGAGTTACATACAAGGGATGTCTTATTCAGCATTTTGCTAGTCATTTCTCTCTCTCTCTTTTTTTTTTTCTTTTACTTTTTGATTGGGAGGTAAAAAGGATAAGTCCTTATAAGCATTATCAAGTCAATACTTATAATGCACACATACAAATAATTTATAATGTCTAGAACTAACACATGAATTTGGACTCACTTTGTATTTCCTAAATGTATTATCCCAAATTATATTTTAATTGAAGATGTAGTAATATTCTGGTTAAATACTTTTCTAAAAGTTTTCATCATTCTATGGCAATACCAATGTGGAAAAATATGATTTATTATGTATATAAGTACATAAAGTAATCTGTATTTACTTTATTTCCATTCACTGAAATAACTTATTAAAAGAATTTTTGAGGGAAAGCCGGGACGGCTCAGCGGGTTGAGCGCTCGCTTTGAGGCCATGAGGACCGAGGATCGAATCCCGGCTCCGGCCCAGGCAGGACCCACGTGCTGAACTGGGGAGTTCCCACAGTTCGGTTCTCTAACTGTCTCTGTCTCT
>PVKE010003115.1:0-58192 GCA_004027555.1 Craseonycteris thonglongyai | reverse complement strand
AGCAAAGATTATGAGGTGGTAGATGGTTTAATAACACTATAAAAGAAGCTGAACTGTCAGGAAGAAAACATTCTGAAGGACCCAGCCATTCTTTTATCATCTGTCACTGGAGATCATGGTCTGTTGTGATAAGGGTATGACTCATGGTATTACCATGATAAACAATGGTTGACTCATTCAGGTGACAGCGAAGACAAATAGTAAGACAATCCTCACTTTATATAAGATGGTTTTTGAATAAATAATATTTAGGAAAATCAGCAAAACTCAAATTCAAATAACTTCTTAAGAGGCTGCAGTACTCATGTAGATGTATCAGTTTACATCTTGAAATAGCTCTCTTTGTACTCAGGTCTTTGATAGCATTGTCAGTATTTAGGTGTAAAAATGCTCCCCCAATTTAAGCACTATATTTAGATACTTGCACAGATTTGTTAGAGGCTACCCATTTTGGGTGGGCAACAAGAAAACATTCTTCTTAGCCTGCTGTCCTCAGACCATAGATTAACTTTCACTATGAGGACTTTTAGAGGCAGCCAGCATTATTCTGGCTGAGTGTGCAGTTGCTGGAAGTGTAACAGAGGAGCTATACTAGCAGTAAGTTTACCAAAGGAGCTTTGAAATATCCCGGCTCCTAGAAAGTTCTGTGACTATCTTCTGGTTCCACTGTGATAGGATTTTGCCAATTATATAATATATTAAGCACTTTAGGCTCTCATAACAAAAAAGCCATACATTTGGTGGCTTAAAACAAAGTTATCTGTTTTCTCAAAATTTTAGAGGTTGAAAATCTGAGCTCAACATGCCAGCATTGCTAGGTTCTGGGGAGGATGAGCTTTCTGGTTGGCACATGGTCCTCTTCTTCCTATAAACTCATCAGGCAGAAGGACAGCAAACTTTCTGGTGGGTCTCTTTTCTTAAAATAATAGGACACTAATCCCATCATGAGGGTCCATGCACATGACCTAATTAGAACCTAATAATCTCCCAAAGGCCCCATCTCCAAACACCATAACATTAAAGTTTAGAGCCTCAACACCTGAATTTGGGGGACTAATTCAATCTGTAACAATAACAGCCTTCTTTTTGGTGTTAAACACCCTCATTATAGTCAACTTTTAGCAAAAGAAAATGATATCTATTCAGTTTTTCTCAGGGTTTGTGCAAGCAGAGTAAAGTGTCTAAACATCTCAACAGGAATTGATGACTATCTACCAACATACTGTGGTAACAGAGTTTTATCTAAAAGAGGCTAAAGGGAAGCAATCTGGTTGTAAATGATGGTTTGGAAACCAGTCTAGAAACTTGAACTCATGAAACAAATAATGTTGGGGATGATTGGGTCATTTCTGCTAGTAGTTAAACATAAGAATGAGTGGCCTCCTTATGCAACAGCTCTCTTCTGATGCATATGAAATGGAAGAATCACCCAACACCTCACAGGCGAAGAGCACTCTGACAGAGCTACATGACAAACTTGGATCACTGCTAGACTACCTTCACTTAACTTTTCCCAAGTCCCCATATTATCTGTTATTTAATCAGTATGGTTTCTCAATTAGAAAAATGTACACAATGAAAATAAAATACAACTATTAAGGTATCGGTTAGAGGTGGCTGATTTCTAAAAGTTCTGAGACTGAAGTCTGTCCAATTCTATTTAAAAAAATTAATACTTATTAGAAAGGTTTTAGAGATGGCACCAAACAGGGGACTTTTTCTTGATATACCCATAAGGATTTTTAAGAAGTATTTTTTACTATTATGATTCAATGTTGCTCAAGGCTCTAAACATGCACCGTGTAAAACCAGCTTTCATAACATCACTGGGACCCTCCCTTCTTTCTAAAAACCACTAATTTAGGTGATTATACAATGTTTAGAATAATAGGATCTGTCCTTTTGAAGTTTACAGTAAAGTCATGGAGACATGACCAGCATAGCCCTAACTACATCATGACACATATGATACATCATGAAAAAGATAAGCAACCTGAGGGAAGTATAGAATGTTATAGAAGATCAATCAATTGAAGAAAAGCATCAAAGGATCACTTGGGACTTGGGATATAGAGAAAGTTTAATGCAAGATGTGCTGTTTGATGTAGCATTTAAAGAATTAATAAATAGCATTGATTGCAATGGATAAAAGGCATCCAAGCAGAAAGCACAGAATAAGCGAAGTTCAAAAAAAAGCAGGAAGGTAGTAACATATTCAGGAAATGGGGTATACTCCAATTAGGATATCAGAGTATACAAGTAGAGTAAGTAATAACAGGCTAGAGAGGCTGAGGCAGAATGGAGAACATAGTATACCAAAACAAACAATTTGGCAATTTGGGCAAGCAGTATAGAGACAGAAGATTAATTTGACAATATTGTACAAGATGACTGATGATAGAAGAGACTGGAGAAAAGGCTACTGAGTAAAACAGAAAAGCAGCAGTAGAGACCTTACCAGAATGGTGACAATGTAAACAACAATATTAACAAAAATAGTAATAATAGTCATCGTGTATTGAAAACTACTACAGTGGAGCACTATGTCAAGTCCCTTATGTCTAATAGCATTAATATTTGTAACAACTAATAGTTTGAGTCAACCATTGTTTATCATGATACCATGAGTATATATATAATATTTTCATTCTCATTTTACAAATGAAGGACTGATGAGATCACATGGCAGAATAGGGATTTATATACAAAGCACTTTATTATAGAGGTTGAGCTTTTAACTATAATGCCATAACATGTAGGAATGTGAAGAAATAATTCAATTAAAGTTATTATGGCATCAAAGCAAGATGACTAGTGATTTATTAGATTATGAGGGTTAAGGAAGAAATGAACAGTAATACTCAAAATTTGAGCATAGACAAATGAATTGATGTTGAAAAAATAGGAAAAATAAGAAGAGGGAGTATTAATGGGATACTTAGGAAGGGACATAAAAAATACAATGAAAATTCTATACAAATGGAGAGCAATCAAGGTATCAGCCTCAGTGGATCTGATTAGTACCCTGACTAATTTTTAAGAATCTGACCAAAGTTTGCTCTAAAGTTTCTCTCTTCTATGCATCAAATAGCTAAAAGTGTAGAATATAGTTTCACATATATATATATATATATATATATATATATATATATATAATTTTTTTTACTATAAATACATTTCTTCAAAAAGAGATGTTCTTCTATTTCATATTTTAGGAAGAAGAATTGTATTATTTATTAGCAAGTTCAGCTTTTATTTTTTTGTAATGTTCTTTATACTTTGAAATAGCAATTATATAATCTAGTCCCCTGCTTACCTTAATTAATGTCTAGTTTGTTAACAAAAGAAGTGCCTTCAGCTTTACTCTAGGGTAAGGAACAAACTAGCTGCAAACTACTGATGGATCAGCCCGGGGAGTAATCATTAAATGTATCCTGGCAGTATGTAAAATTAATTTGTCCTTAAATTATATAAAAGAAAATCATGCTTATTCTTTTGTCTCTCTTTTATTTCAGCTCTAAAGTTGTCTTACATGCAGCCAAGCAGTCATTTAGTAGAGAGTAGAGACAGTAGTTACAGATATAAAAGGAGGGTTTGCTTCAGACTACTTGGGTGCTAATAAGAGCTAACATCTTCAATGTGCCAGGCAATGCTCTAAGTGCTTTGCATAGTCATGCCTTTAACTCTTCCATATTTTTGAAGCAAATATTGTTATTGTTTGCATTGAACACCTGTGAAAAATATAAAGTACTAATGTATAGTCAAACTAACAAGTACCGAAGCTGATTTTCAAGTCAGCAGCCATAATTACAAAACCCACATTGTCTGCTGTTTCTTAGATTTTGTTCTGTTAACCGGTAAATATTAATAGCATGGGGAAGCCGGGATGGCTCAGTGGGTTAAGTGCTCACTTCGCAGCCCCGGGGACTGAGGATCAAATTCTGGTTCCAGCCCTGTGTGGACCCATATTGCTGAACTGGTGTGTGCCTCCCATGTGGGAGGCCCCCAGCCCAGTTTCCGCCTTGTGTGGCCCCTACCTACTTGTGTGGAATGAAACCACGTAGAAAACCGATGATGTACAACTTTGGAGACCGCTCTAGGCCCTCCCTCTTCTCTCTGTCTCTCTCTGTCTCTGTCAAAAACAATAAAATAAATCTTAAAAAAAAAAATATTACTAGCAGCACCTCACCTAAAAAAAGTATGAGGCCTGTTTACATAAAACAGAAGAAAAAAGTTTTATTTAAGTACCTATAAAATTCAAGCTTAAGGAGTAGGAAACTGCTGCAGAACGTAAAGTAATATTTTGTTGGGAATTGCTCATTTGTTCAATTCTGCAAAACGCCATTCATAAGTTAAATAGTCTTTTATAGCCATTTTTTGAATTCTTCCATTTTCCAATCCACCAAAACGCATTATTGGTATGGTTACTATGTTTAGGTAGATAGTGGGGGTAAGAACTAATGGCTTTGGAATCACAGTCTAGCTTTAATAAGAATAGGATTCTTTGAGACTCATTTAAAATGTGCGTTAGTTTGCATCAGCTTTTTTTACTTCTCTCTCAGAAGAAATTCTTTGATGTGTACATATTCAAAGTTAAGGAGATATGAGACAGGTGAAAGTCGGAAAAGATTTTAGGAGAAAGAAGAAATGTAGTTTCCTGGAATCAGTATTATACAGGTAACACTTGCCTTAGGAGGAGATAAGAGCCCATCTCTTACCTCTCACAACTGTTCTTCCACAGGCTTCCACTGGTAGAAGGTGCCCATCTTGGGGTTTCAATAGGCAGAAACTTACCACTCAGGAGACAGACAGGTTTGAAAACATAAGCAATTTCTAGAGATGCTGAATGACTCCTAAAATGTGACCCCTCCCATCTCTCCCTTTTGGCAAGTTCAACATAGAGCACTAAGGCCTTGGAGGGAAGCAACTGGATTATCGAAACTCATTTCTCAAAACTGTAAATCAAGGTGTATGTTGGTAATGCCATGAAAATATTACTTAGTGATATCTATTAATTGCCACCCAAACTTTCCATATCATAAGAATGAGAACAAATTCTTCCATTTAAAATTTTGTTTAGGGCAAATATTTCATGGTAATCAAACTGTTCATTTCAATGTACAAGCAAGGCAAAATGTGGTAGTTTTAATGAATTATCTGATAAATTCTATCAATGTTGATCATTTATTTGATGGTTAAATTTAATCAGTTAGCCATTTAGTAATCTGAATAATGGCTTGATGATAAAGATATTTTATATAGTTTCTCAGCAAACTCACACCCAGAATGTCAGTACACTGGAATTATTCTGAACATACATTCTTGTCATAAAACACTACTTCATCAAGACAAAGAACTGAGATTTTAAATTGAGCTTTCATAAATGCTGATGATTCATCTTTATATACAATCATCCCATGAGTTAGAGCAACGATTGCTAGCACCCTTATAATATCATTGTGAGGATATAGGAAAAACAGACAGTATTCAATGGAAACTGTTGCTCTTTTCCCCGCCTTTTTTAGTGAGTATGTTTTTTGTTTCAAGCCTTGTTTGCTAGGATTATGCATATGAGAAAAATGGAAGTATTAGGATAGAAAAATGCCATGGTTTGCATGGCAGATGGAAATGTTGGGAATATCAATGCCAGAAAATCTCATATTTGTTACATTGACTACTTTGAAAAGTAGCAGTTAAGTGGTTTACAGTAGTCTAAATGATCAACATATCACAACTATTTTTACATTGGCATTGTTTATCTTTGAATATCCTACAGAATGGAAAGTATTGAAAGACAATAACAACTGCAATTTTATCATCAATATTAACCCTTCCTCTAATAACAATAAATTATTTTCTTAGTGAAAACTTGTCAAAATAATTGTATATTAGATTTTGATGACTTTTCATTTGTAAGGGAGATTTAATGTGTATATTTCTTGCATTATTATTTTCCCTCAACATAATTAATTTTGTGGACATTTGCTACCACAGCTTATTATTTTAGACAGAGTTGCTGAGGTTGTTATGACTCATTGTACAATCCAGTAGGAGGTAGCCCAACCTTTCATGTGAGACAAACAACTTCAGCACACAAATAGACAAACCAAAATTTTAACCTTTATTTCATTTTATTTTTTTTAACTGAACTGAAGGCCTCACCGCATTGAGGAAGCACACTCCAGTTCAGCATATGGGTCTGCACAGGCTGGGGCTGGGATTCGATCCTCGGTCCCCAGGGCTTCAAAGTGAGCGCTTAACCCACTGAGCCATCCCGGCTTCCCCTAAAAATTTTAACCTTTAAAAGGTAAAAAACTCCCTTTATTTCTCCAGAGGGAGAATTATAGAGCCAATATTACATAAATTATGTTTAATTTTGGGTTGCGCAGCAGGCTCTGCTCCATGAAATTTCTCTTTAGCCTATCAGAGATAAATCTCTATTTACAACCTCTTACCATTTGAAAAGTTTATTCTTTTATTTTCATCTTCTTACCATATTAAAATAGCAGCCTAAGATATTTCTCTTTCTACTTGCAGTAAAAAAATTAATAACAGCTTACATTAGTGATCAAGCTAAACTTACCTGAATTATAACTGTACATAAAGATAAATAACTAGATTCATCTTTTAGTGAATGATGCCCAGTCAATATAAAGATACCATAGCAACTAATTCAAATGGATCAGTTCATTGCATAAAGCTACTCTTCCTTTTAAACAAACATTTGAGGTATAATTTTCTTTGTATATTAACACAACACTATCTTTCAAAAAGCTATAAAAATAATTACATATACTATTATTTGTTCCAAATGTGTAAGATAAACTATATCATGCTTGTATATGGATTTCAAGATACCTGCAATAAATTTCTGGAAAATATTTTATGCACTGGCAAGAATAAGCAGCAAATAACTATTTAGAGAAAATAAGAGAAAAAAAAATAGATAACTGAAGCTATTTGAATAAAGCAAAACTTCACTCTTCAAAGCATGCATAATTAATTAGCTTGATTACCCCCTTAATACCAGAGAGTAACATTCCTGAAGCCCAAACAAGAGGTTTTGCTGTGCACCCCATTCCTATTTTGCTTGTTTATCTGGGCTCCACCCTGATATTAAGATAGATTTCAGGGATTTAGTGGTAGCTCTAATGAAAAGCAAAAGATAATCAAATGGCTCCTTGAAGAAAACTTGAACTGATCTGTGGCCTTGCTTGACCATGTGAGTAAAGATAACTTTATTCTTGGTATGTATAGCCTACACAGGCTTATAGGTTTGTAGAACTAATGTTAGGTCCTTGAAATTGGTATTTTCCACACATAAGTACCCTTCCACACAGCATCCAATGTTGGTACCTCAGAGTAAGCTTGCAGGTTTGGCATTTGAGGTAAGAAAAATGTAAGAGTTAAATATTCTGGCAAGAGTAAGGAAAACCCTCCCCTTTACTTTCTCTTCAAAGATATTTATTAGAGCATCCTTTACAGTTGAAGATTTGTTCAACGTTTTACAATTAATGATTTGGCAGTGCTAGTTTGGATGTAGAGGGAGCATTTGTTAGCCAAGAGTTAAGCTGAAATACAGATTTCAGAGACATGTAGATATGCAGGAAATAAATTCTCCACCTGGGTTCCTTCACCTTTCCATTCTCCAATTCCTCCCTTTCCCCTTAGATGTCTTTGATAAGTACATAAAGTTAAAATCGTACAAAGAGTAGATAAATGAAAACATTTTGACATTTAATCTGAGGACTTCACTGCTCTGGGAAGGAGTCTAAACTATTTTCAGAAGAAAACAGAAATTCAAGGCCAAGTTCTTTGGTTAAAAAAGATTTAGGCCAAAACACTATTTAAAAACAAAACAAAACAAACAAACAAACAAACAAACAAACAAACATGATTACCCAATGCAGATAATCAAGTATGGCTAATCCATCCTCTTGGCCATATTAGTGTTAGTGATAGATTGCTCATTAGTCAACGTGACAGAGATAGTCAGGACTGAAAGTGGTGTTGGTAGGAACAAATGAGTTAGAAAAGCCATTGTTGATTATATCACTTGAACTAAGTGTTGGGTGGCTCCAAATTTATTTAAATTCAGTGTGAAATCAGGGGCACAGGGTATGGAACTTTTGTTTCCTGTGAACAATCTCTGACCAATATAGCCTCTTATCTGCCCCTTCTGGATAATGTAGCTTTCCTGACCTCTTTATTTATGCATCTACCTTGCAAAAGCTTGATAACAGTAGAGTCAAGGAGGTCCATATGTCCCTTTATCATTGAGTTGTGTCAGATGACTAGCCATGGCCATGTGTTTTCCTAGTGAGCACTGTTCTTCCTTCTGTAGCTAATCAGAGAAGTTAAGGGCCTATCCCAAATGTAGTTGAATGACTGCACTTGCATTCATTCAGAAATATAGAAGTCAGTGGCTTCTCTTGTTCTTACCATAAAATCAGAAGAAAACATTGTGGGTCTTATCCAGGAAATGCTTTCAGTGCCAACCCTAGAAAATCAGCTTGTTCAGATGGAGTATTTATTAGTATTACCACTGTGACTAGGAGCATCCACTCTAACTCTCTTTCTCATCTCTCTCTCTCATTCCCTTAGACTTTTCACCATTATTATGTTCAGAGGGTTTGTATTGTGGGTACCTGTGGGTCTGCTTCCAATATAATATAGTAATAAAAACTCCATTTTGTTTTCATTTCAATGGAATATTGAGGAATGTTGTAGTGAAATAAATGTCTTACTATTTCTGTCCTTCTAATTGCTCTCCTGGTACAACTTGACCATGTACCCTGTGGGGATGGAGAGAGGTCATTAACCAAATGCTGGTATACAAAATATCATTCCAGGTTGGACCTCGGGATCAAAGACTAAATTCAGCCTTCAAAGTTCTGTAGATTATTCAGTAAACCTGTGATTGTCTGATTATATAACTCTACTATCAAGATGAGTAGTAGTACCCATAACTCAGGAAAATTCCAAACCCATTCACTGCCCATTGTCTACTATAAAAATACTATAAGCATATTTCTATCATTGCCTTTGCAGTGCCTCATTGCCACTGCCCCGTTATCCCCTTTGAGCACTTTGAAAAACAGAACTGAGACTTACTTTCACACCTTTTTATCTGTATACACATAGTCCGTATTCCTTAATTGAAACCTTGGAGGTGAGAAATAGACATTGGCCTCAGTGTATTATTCTGCCTTTAATGCAAAATACCTCCTAACTAATGGCTTAGAACATCCACATAAACCTGTTATTGACTCTTTATTTCTACCTTGATTGTAAAAGATTATTCACATGTGATATGTTTTAATCATTGAGTTGGACCCCTATATTTTAGTATCCTTTATTTTTCTCCTCCCATGTAATTCATAGAAATAACAATAACAAAAACAATTATAGGTAATATTTGTTCAGCAATTTTTATATCTCAGGAAGTGTTCTAAGTGTTTTATACATATCATATAAATTCCATAAGTTATTCAACAATCTTATAGAGTAGATTCACATATTTCTATTTTATATAAAAATTAGGTCTGCAGAAACCTCCATATTCACAACTTTTTTTAAAGATTTATTTTATTGTTTAAGAGAAGGTGAGAGAATGGGTGAGTGAAAGAGGGAAGAGGGAAGGCCCAGAGAAGTCTCTATAGTTGGATAATATGTCATTAGTTGTGACAGTTTCATTTCACACAGGTGGATGTAGGGCTTTGCCAGGAGGTAATTGAACTGGGGGCTTCCCACATGGGAGGCAGGAACTCTTGCCACCATCTGGTGGTTAGTAGCTGAGCCCACAGTTCAGCATGTGGATTTGTGTGGGCTGAGGCCAGAATGCGATCCCTGGACCTCACAGTTGCAAGGCAAGCACTCAACCTGCTGAGCTATCATGGCATCCCCATGTATTTATTTATTTATTTTTATTAATACAGTAGCCTTAAAGTTCCCCTCAGCTTAACCAAACCTTATTTTCTTGACTATAGGTCCTTGACCTCTCTTGTCTTAGAAAACTTGCAATTGTGAATTCTTTCTCTGACCCCCTAAGATGTCTGACCCTCTTCCAGCTTCTTGCCAGTTCTACAACACAAGAATGTCTCAAGGACCTTGGAGACATCCTTTTAAAATGTATCATAAAGAAAGATGGTACACTATCTCCCAGTCTTTGTGAGACAATAGGAGCTGACATTTATAAGCAAAAATTAGCAAACACAGACAATCTAATCACAGCTTCTCCCTAACATCTTTCAGTACTTTTCCCACTAGCTCACTTTAGGGTTTAAAATCCCTCTCTCCCCTTGTTTCAGGAGAGTTGAGTCCCATTTCTCTCCCCTGTTGCTGTAGTCTTCCTTGCCTATTTAACTCTGTATAGTACATCTTTTCTTTGACACTTTCCAAGCTTATCTTCAGCTTCCTACAGCATTTTACATATGCTCTCTTTTCCTCTTTGATTCTCATAATCAAGTATATACCTTACTGACATTTATAGCTTTCTAGAAATTATATATGTGTTTCTCACCATTTTCATTTCTATTCTTTCCAACAGGACAGTTTTAGCAGGCCTTCATTTATTCCTATAATCCCAGCACTTTTTATCTAATTTTTTTTTTTAGAATCATTTTGATCAACTTCATAGAATATATTTTTGCCCAATGTAGTATTCTTCAGTTTTTGTTTCTCCTTTTTCTCTCTTAGAATGTTCCTTCTGTTATGACCACTTAATCTTCCCCACTCTCCTAAGTGTATTTTCCATATTTATGTCATATAAGCCTAGTATTTGTTTTGAAATTATCAAAGTAAAATAGCAAAAGAAACAATAAACTGTTTCATCCAAATGTTTCCTAAAACTTTAGATTGCATAAAAATCCAAGCTATAAATCCCATTTATTTTACTATTTCAGAATAAGTTTTGGAAATCAAATCTTCAGAAATTTTCATAGAGAAAGGAGGTAATGGGAGTTAATCTGATGTTCAACAAGTGGAAGTGTGGGCAAAGGCTCCTAGAGGCTCGTTGCTAGTACAGAGGCCTTTCCTACAACTACAGGTACTAGACATGCTGCCTACCCATTTTTTGTATGACGAATACACCCTATAAACATCTTGTATTCTTAAGAGATTCTTGGTATTCATGACATTATTAACAATAATAATAGATTTAAGGAACCGATGAGTCCCCTGCCTCTCCCACATGGGAACAAAGCAGTCCTAATTATCTAGCACTAGGAAGTCTGTGCCAGCGTGGATTTATGTTCCTTTCCAAACTAGAATATAGCATCACAATTGATTTTCTTTTTCCAATTCTAATTTTTCAGGCCTATTAAAATGACTCTAAAACAAACTGCTTTGAAAGAAATAATATTGGCTTTCTTCCATTATTTCTTTCTTTTCTCTCTTGTCTCCTTTTTACTAAATCAAACTAATCTGCTTTAAAAATAGAAAAGATAAGTGCTCATATAATCTTCTAAGGGAGTCAGGAAGCCGTGGAACGTAAGGCCCAAATGCTCACACATAGGGCATATTTAGACAATACGCATGTCAATACAAGCCTTCTCCTGGTCCAGTACTGCAGGATATAGCCAATGAACTAGGGGGAGCCTCCCCATCTGAGGCCCCTAGTGATGTAAAGCGCCTTCTGAGAGAAAGGAAATGCTTCCATAAGCCCAAAGAAAATGTTAAGGTGCCCCTCTGAGCTCATGTTGCTCAGAATTATAGCCTGAAGGCAGCGAAGAGCCCCTACGACTTAATCCTGACACAGGAAAGAAAAAGGTACTTTTTATCAGCCCAGCTGGAACTGTCATTGTCCCTTTAAAAACCTTAGCTGAATCTTGCTTTTCATTTATGTGGAAAACACACACATACACACACACACACACAGAGACACACACACAGACACACACACACACACAGAGCAAGAGAGAAAGAGAGAGAAAGCTATTTAATTATTTCAAGTAAATAGTGAAGCTTCTTTGTAAGCAAAGCATGGGATCCTGAGTCCCTAACTCCATTCCCTGAAAGCCAAGCTTCACTCCTGCACATCCCCCAAAAGACGAGATACTCTCCAAAGAACTCAGTAGAGAGAAAAGATGATATTCTGGGTGAACAGAGTTATTTTAAGAAGCCACAAGCATTTGCATTTCTAAATTATTTGGAGATAAAACAAAGGGAAAATTTAAAAATGCATATACATATACATGTTTTAAAATCTAATTTGGGGTCACAGCTGTAATTGCAAAAGCTTTGGATTGTGTGTCACACTGGAATAATGTCATGTTAGTGAATGTAAAACATTCAGCATTACTTTCTGCCTCACTGCATCCTAAGTGCGATGCTATTTCAATAACACACCTACCGCTTTTAGGTCTTTATGCTTAAGTATGTCTTGCTGGATGAAATCAAGCTACAAATTGGATGAAACCGGGTCCTCCCAGTTGGTTTTACTGCTAGAAGCTCTGAAATCAATTGTTTTCTAAGTCCAATTCCATGAATTCAGAATTCAAATTATCATGATTTCTTGCACTGAAAAATAAATACAAAAGCTCAACTTGCTACAGAGATTCAAAGCAGTTTTTTGGCCACAAAAATAAAGTTAATTTTTTTTTACATAGGCATTAAACATGGCTCAGAAATGGAACAAGATATGTGAGAGAAAACGTAACCTGTAGAAACTTGAGACATAGCATATCCATTGATTAGGCTAAAAAGGTCCTTCAGTCAAAAAATTCCATCTAAAATATTTCACAGAAAAACTGCTCTGTTTAGTTTCCTTTTATCCTTGTGTAGTAGTCACTTAAGTCATTCCATTGCCACCTAAATTTATGATTGCCAGAAATTCACCTATTTTTAAACACAGTACTCAGATCACAATGTTCCCCCATTTGTCAGTTAAACATGCATCTGAAAAGATAACCCTGCTCATCATAATCTGACCACTCCACCTTCACAGAATGTGTTTCACTAAATTGTACAAATCACACTAAGATGTGATACAGATTTTAGTGTAGCAGAGAAAATTAAATTCAAACTAAGAAGAATCTAGGTTTCAAACAGCAATTATTACTGCTGATTTTGAATATCCTTAAATTAATTCTCCAAAATTCTTTTCATTGTAGAACAAAAGTTCTCTTCAAAATAGTAGTATTTTGGTTGGCAATACTTTTGGAAGGACAACTCTAATAAAATAAAATGCTCAATACAGTCAGAAATTCTTATTGCATACACATATTTTAATTATGCTAAGTGAAAGCTGTAATTTTAGGAGAAAAATAGCTAACCAAAGAAAAATATTATACTATCCTGGATGGATATTGTAATAACTTATACAAATTTATGCTTGATCCTACTCATCAAAAATAAACTTGCCAAATAAGGAAAAAATATATTAAACTATATAGCATTATAAGTGGATGCACTGTATCTGTTTTCAATGAAAAAAGAAAGTATACTAATAATGTATTAGGCAAACACATTCTAGTAAATGAGAGGAACACTATATAGAGATTATTTGGCCTCAGGTCAGGAACTAGACTGCTCTTACACACTTATACGTGTCAGCTCTCTTAGGAGAACCTAATAATTTAGACCATGTGACTTTGAGGTAATTAGACTGAGTTAGATTGTACTAGAGGAAAAAGCAGTGTCATTGACACTAGATAAAAATAATTTATAAATAACAATGATACCCCACAGCTTTAAGGCATTGAGAAGTAAAATGGAAAGGAAAGCCACAGGTACAAATATTGCAGAGGGTTGGAAGTAGCACTGACACAACTCAGATCTCTTCACCCACACTTCTAAGAGCAATCACAGCTGATGCTTGGAACCCTGGGAGTAGTTTATGATTCTTTCCTCTTTGCCATTCTGATTTCTGTTCATAGACGATACTTAGCTGTCTAACTTCTCTTCTCTTTCCTGCCTGGCATTACTGTCTCCTCACCTTAGTTGCTAATGTGATGATCTTCCATCAATAACCTAGTGGCTACTTCCAGACCTATTTTTTCTGTCTTAGACTTCCCTACCTCAATCACTACTGCCAACACCTTAACCTAGAAACTTCCAAAAATAATGGGGTAATCTGTCTTGATGACTTTAATTACTGATGAACTTAATTTACATACTAGTCAAGACAACTGACTTGGTCCATTGGCTTCCCCTGCCCAACTCTCAATGACTGCTTCCCACTGGCCCAGGAAGAAAAAAAAAAAAAGAAAGAAAGAAACTTGGGGAAGTGGTAGATGTGAGAGGATGTAGATCATAATTTCAAGGAGTTGAGAGGGGTGAGAAAAGAGACAGAGAGAGATTTCAGTGGACAATTTATATATAAAAATCAATATCATAATGAGATCCTCATTATTTGTTCATGAATTAAGTATTTGCAAATTTCCCTGCTGACTAAAATTTATTTGTAACCTGACCCCCCTAAATTATACTCACAGCACGAGCATGTTCACTGTCATTTGCAGTCATGATAGGAGTGGTTAAATATTTGAGTTTGCTCTCTTACTATAAACCACTGTTTCTTGTTGGTCCATTTAGTGCCACAGTTTTTATGTTTTGTGCTTTTTCTTTGTCTTCTTGCCACTGAAAATGATCCCCAAGTGTAGTGTTAAAGTGCTATTTAATGTTCCTAAGTGCAGAAAGGTTGTGATCTGCCTCACAAAGATAAATTTTATTCAGGCATGAATTATAATTATAATTTATTATAATTAAATAATAATGAAAAGCGTACATGCCAAAATTTGTGAAACAAAACCAAATGAGGAAAAGATCATTGATTAAAAAGTATAGTGTTGAATACATATATCTAGAAATTAGATTAAAACTAATATTTAATAATAATTTACTTTAAAACCAAAGACATGGTCTAAGTAGATGGAGAGGAATCTTATTTTTTTTAATAGAACAACTTACTTTTATAATATATACGTTCAACACAACTCCACTCTTATTTTCAGCTAGATGTTTTGATAAATACATTTATAATTAACATAGAAAATCAAGACTACAAAGACCTATTAGATTAAAAAAAAATTAGGATTTTCCCAACCAGATAAAAAGATAAACTACAAGGTCATGGTAATAAATCATACATTAGCAAAAGCACAGACAAATGACCAGTGCATCAAAAGAGAACTCTCAAAGATAAAACAAATGTGCACCTGGAAACTTAATATATATTTCACCTCAAATGGAATGGATAGCTTGTTCTTAAATGCTGTGAGGAAATAAAAGCTCATTTTGTATAGCAAATAAAAGAGCTTACAATACTGCATACAAAGTTGGACACTAAATAGATTTAAAAAAACCAATCAACTTAATGGGGGAAAATGTAGAAAATTATCATTGTGCGTGCAATGAGTAAAAAGGAACACCTTAAGCAAAATTTAAAAAAACACAAATCATATGCCAAATAATTATAAATGGATGAAAGTAAAAGACATATGATAGACTGAGAGAAAATAATTGCAATATTTAAAAAACAATAAGCAGTTTACAGAAGAGGAAACAAACAACAAAATAAAAACCTAACAAACATCGGAAGATGCTCAACTTCATGTGGAAATAGAAAATAAAATTTAAAACAACAATATGATATCAACAAACTATCTCTTGAAACTGGCAAAAATTAGATACCTGGAAAACTCTAAACATTGGTGAGGTTGTGGAATTATAGAGATTCTCATGCAGGAGAAGGTAGATTGTTGAACTCATTCTGAGGAGTAATCTGACATTATTTAATCAAATTTAATATACTGACACCTTCTGATCCAGCAATCCCCAAACTTATGACACAGTGTTGAGGAGGCTTATCAATTATTATATTCTATGTCAGGGCATTGTAGTCAGTCAGCATATCTATCACTGGGAGAGCAGACAGCTTATTTTAAATAAATGCACACCCCAAAATTCTACGCAGCAGTAGGTGCAACCGACTGACTATCCACCTACCCAAGATCTTTTTAAAAACAGTATTGAGTAAAAAAAAAAATCAGAAGAAAAAAATAAAATACCCACTTGTATTAAAAATGCATGTAGTAGACAGAACAACAATATACACTTCCAAACCAATGATAATAAAGTGCTACAAACTGGATGATATAATTTATTTGATCCTATGCAACTGATTTACACATAACTAAATAATTTAAAAATTATATTAGAAACAATAATATCATTATAGACCTTAATCCCCCAAAGGTAGGGGATTTTAATGAGCCAGATAGTTATTTATAAAAAAAAAGTGCCTGGTAAGTGAAAACCACTTATGTCTCACAGATGAGACCCCAATGGAAATATTAAGTCCAGATTTGAGGCTCTCACTTTAAATAGAACGATGATGAATGGAAAGGACATCTTATATAAAGAACCTGGTGGGTGAGAGGATTGTAAATCACCTAATATGAAGAACAGGGAGGTAAAATGAAATTACTTTACCTGCCATCATAGAAATTATATGGACAACAGTTCTCCCCTTATCCATGGAGGATACATTTCAAGACCCCCAGTGGATGCCTGAAACCAGGGAGAGTACTGACCACTATATACTTGTATGTTATGTTTTCTCTTATACATATATATATATATATATATATATATATATATATATATACCTATGATAATGTTTAATTTATAAATTAAGCTCAGTAAGAGATGAACAACAGTGACATAATAAAATAGAACAATTCCAACAGTACACTGTAATAAAAATTGTATGGATGTGGTCTGTCTTTCAATATCTTGTTGTATAGCACTCACCCTTCTTGTGATGATGTGAGTTGATACTATGAGTATGTCAGGCCTGGGCAGATTTTTTTCAGGGCGAGGGCTAATTCTAATTTTCTCCAAGTGCCATGGTCCACTAGCTATTTATTTTCACTTGCTCAAGTATTAAAGTAATATATACAGCCGTCTTGATTGTGAAGAACTATTCTGGCCTCTAGCTGTTGTATATGTGCATGTGAAAAATGTGTTCCTTTTACATTTAGCTGCCTAGCTGTTAGGCCCTGGAGTAATGTGGCATTCGCTCTGACACCTTTTTCTTAATTCAGATGGTCACCCCAAAATTGTTTGGTGGTTCACTGTGTCCTGCAATCTTTCTTTTATCCAGACCCGGCCTGCGTGATGAGATGAAGTGAAGTGAAGGACGCAGGTCTTGTGACGTAGGCATTGTGACATAACGTTGGGCTACTTATTGACCTTCTGAAGATTCATCAGAAGAAGGATCAAATGTAGCACAAATTTCTTTTTTCTTCACAATTTCATGGATACATGATTTCTCCTACCATAGATCTTAGCTACTCATCATAGTCAAGAACTAGGATTTTTTTTTTAATTTTTATTTTACGTATTTTATTTTTTTATATAAATGTTTTATTTATTTATTTATTTATTTATTTTTGACAGAGACAGAGAGAGAGAGAGAGAGAGAGAGAGAGAAAGAGAGAGAGAAAGAGAGAGAGAACGAGAGAACTGAATTGGGGGAGCTCCCAGTTCAGCATATGGGTCTGCACGGGCCGGGGCCTGGATTCGATCCTCGGTCCCCGGCCCTGCAAAGTGAGCGCTTAACCCACTAAGCCATCCCGGCTTCCCCTGATTTTTTTTTTTTGCCTTCTTCCCTTTTTTAGTCAAAAACTTTCACCTTTTCGCGTAAATATTTTAAGGCTTCTCTTTGGCATATCCAAATTGACAGCATCAGGACTCTGACACTTTTGAGACCATTATAAAGTAAAATAAGTTACCTGAACACAAGCACTGCAACACTGTGACTGGTAACCTGGTAACCAAGATGACTGCCAAGGGACTAACAGGCAGGGAACAGTACCACATAAATACACCAAACAAAGGGGTGATTCACGTACAGGGCAGGATGAAACAAAATTTTATCACACCACTCAGTTAAATGAGCAATTTAAAACTTATGAGTTGTTTATTTTCAGGATTTTCCATTTAATATTTTCAGACCATGATTGACCACTGCTAATTAAACCTCAGAAAGCAAAACTGCGGATACAGGAACTACTGTCTCTCTCTTCAATTAATTTATGAGCTCTCATGTAGGAGTGACAAGACCTTGCATATTGCTTGGGGCTGAGGCTGGTAAAAGCAACAGGTGAGTCCTATAAACAAGTAGATTTGGGAGAATTACAAACAAACATTTCTAACAGTAAGAAAAGTACAAAATGGTGTTTTTCAAGCAGAAGGCAGACATTACGGTATTTGTCAGGAAAGCTAAGGGAGTCCTGTCTTGGAAGAAAGTACAAAGGGATTGGCCTATAATCTTATACCTTTTAAAATTTTATATATTTAAAGATTTTAAGGGGGACGCTGGGATGGCTCAGTGGGTTAAGCACTCACTTTGCAGCCCCAGTGACCAAGGATCGAATCCCCGCCCCAGCCTGTGTAGAGGCCCCCCTAAGGTGACCAGATTTTAACATTGGTAAAGCAGGACACCATTGATGGGGGTGGCGGGGAGTGTGTTTATCATTAAAAATTTGGTCTTTCTCCCGCCATTCCCTAGCTTGTCCTGCATTCTTTCCAAAAATCGGGACTTTTTTAAAACACTGCAGGACGCGGGACAATTTGTTAAAAATTGGGACTGTCCTGCCAAAAGCGGGACGTCTGGTCACCTTAACACATGCTGAACTGGGGTGTGTCTCTCATGTGGGAGGCCCCAGTTCAGTTCTGCCCCCCTCCCCCCCACCACCATTTAGCTCCTGGCTCAAGGGGGCGTGCCTCCCATGCAGGAGCCCCCCGGCTTGGTTCACACCCTGCACGGCCCCCGCCCACCTGTGTGAACCAAAACCATGTGGAGAGCTGACAACGTACAACTATGGAAAATAGTCTGGACCCTCTCCCTTCTCTCTGTCTCTCTCAGTCTCTGCTGAAAACAATAAAATAACTTAAAAAAATTATTTTATGAATCTCAATGCAAAGAAAAGTTAATTTTTAAGCATTTGTTTTATTTTCCTCAAATTTGGATCAAATAATGACTCTAGAGTATGGTGACCATATTTTAACATTGGTAAAGCAGGACACCATTGACGGGTGGGGGAGGGGGTTCTTGATTAAAAATTTGATCTATCTCCCGCCGTTCCCTAGCTTGTCGTGCATTCTTTCCAAAAATCAGGACTTTTTAAAAATGCCGCGGGACGCGGGACAAATTGTTAAAAATCGGGACTGTCCCGCCAAAAGCGGGATCTTTGGTCACCCTACTCTAGAGGCTAAATAAACTATTAAATTAAAAAACAGAATCATTTGAGCATTTTCTTTTTCTCTGGACTATTTGTAATGTTTGTATGTCATTCTTATTCATTAGTTCAGATTGAAGTTCATAAGAACATACGCTGATGGTTCCAGGTATTTACTCACACATCAATTGATTTTTATGCCTATCATTAAAAGCTCTCCACAATCATGATCAAGTATTGCAGGCATCTGTTTTTCTCCATTGGGTTAGAAACAACAATTCCAAAGTATAAAATAATCAGAGGTGCAATTCAGATTTCATGTCATCATGCAATTCGGATTTCTATAAGATTGACCATCAGTCTTGCAGCATGAGTTTCATCAAAAACTATATCATTGCTATCATCACTACTATATGAGTCATTCTAATGATATATGAGCACACAGTGCCTTCAAGACCAGCTTAATTCATTCTTTATTCCTCTTTTTAAGTCTTACTCCTTTTTTTCATTTTCCTTTCCTGAATCAAATTCAAACTGGAACCTAAGGTATCTAAGGCACTCTTGGAAACAATTATAACAGGGCTAAAAAAGCATAAATTTAAAACTTGATTGTCTAAATAAAATGATTTATAGTGAACTTTGTCCCAATCCTTTACACTCTCTAGGACGTACGCTAATCAATTCTTACTTAGTACTAATGTGATTACATAGTAAAACTATAACTCAAACCTAGAAACATTCTTTTTTCTTCATTTACTGGTCCTTCAAAAACATCAAATTATGATTAGTACTTTTTTACTCCGAATATAACATTCTTACTGACGTAGTGGCACTTCCCATTTTAACAAACTTAATGAAAGGATTAGAAATCTATCTGTTAAGGATTATTAGAAGAAAATAATGACATCACTAAAACCAGATTCATACTAGATGCCTAAGCTATGTATATATTGGTAAACTTGGAGATGTCCTGGGGGTTACCAGCAGAAAATTTTGCAGATGGCCAGAGGTCAGCAAAAAATAGACTTCAGGCTAAATCCAACTTACCACCTATTTTAATTAATAAATATTATTGGAATATAGCCACACTCAATTTACATATTGTCTGTGATTATCTTTACATACAAAGTTGTTGAGTAGTTATACTCAAGACCATATGATCTATAAAGCCTATAATATTTAATATCCATCTGGTCCTTGCAGAAAAACAGTCAACTTCTCTCCTAGATCCTATGAAGTCCTATGAACAGACAAATGGATCAGACTTTGCAACCCTTAGTTAATCCTCAAATAATAAACCTGAATGTAGGTAAGTAAAAGATGCCACAAAACTGGATGGAGAGAAAAAATACCATACCAGGACTGGGAACTCATTTACAGAAAAAGTATTTGTGAGATTTTCCTAATTAGATAGACACACACGTACCAAGGGCCTACTATCTGTTGATCTCTCTACCAGTCTCTGGGGACACAAATGAGAAGAAACAAGATATAATTCCAATCCTCTTAGAACATAGTATGGGATCCATATATTAAATCAGCTCAAATACATAGAAAGCTGTGAACTGAAGTGTTATTACTTACCATAGGGTGCTATGAGAAATAAGTTAAGAAGTTTAAGGTAGACATCTGATTTATTTTTCCTGAAATAATCCCTCCCTCTGGTAATAGGAATCTTACTTTGAAGAACTATGTCCGCAATCTAAACTTGGGTTGAAATGAACCAAGCTAACTACAGTAGCTCACGTTCCCAGTTACAGTGATTGGTACAGGAATAGTTCCATGACTGAAGCTTAACCAATCACAAACATTCTCCAATATTTATTTATAATGGAGAAGGAATGTTCTCTTTCTTCTTTCTTTTTGGTCATGATGTAGTAAAGATATCAACCCAAAGCTTTCAGGGATCTTATTCTCTTTCATGTGAATTTGGAAAAAGACAGGGACAGACAGAAACAAATGTGTGTGTGTGTGTGTGTGTGTGTGTGTGTGTGTGGACAGAGAGAGCATGAGAGACTGCTTATGGCATTTGAGATTCTGGATTTAATTGTCCTTCAGATTCTTGATTCAAAGACAAAACAGAAATTATCAGAAAACTGGGTTTTCCATATAATATCACAGGATACAGCTGCCCTAAACACCTATAAAAATGAAATAGTTGTTGTTTTAAAATTGCGCTTACCTTTAAATCAGAAAAAAGACAAATAACTCCTGAGAGTGTTTGCCAAGTGTAATTGAGAACAAGGTCAGTGCGTGCGTGTGCGTGTGCGTGTGCATGTGTGTGTAGGGGGATGGGTGTGTGGGAAAAGGTTAAAGAAAGTGAAATGTAATAAAAATTCTAGTAGTAGTTAAGTAGAATGGAACCTGCTTTTTGATACGGCATTATTATAATCACGTAGACATTAAAGACGACATGCATACATGTGGAAATCTGGCTGTATCTATGGCTGCGAACTCTTGATTTCTGGGACTCCTCACTGTTCTTATTTCCCCTTATAATTTTTCAATACGTTTCCAGTTACCTTCGTGGACTAATTCTCTTGTATAAGGCTACTTAATGTTGGAGTTCCTTAGACTAGGTCCTAAGTCACCTTGCTCCCATTCAGCACACTTGTCACCATCTGTGATGTTAATTACCTTCAATATACTGAGCACTCCAAAATTATCTTTCTTTCGAAGCACTCCTCTAAATTCCAGGCAAATAAATTCATCACCTTATCAACATTTTCTCTTGTGGGTCTTAAATGAACCTCAAATTCATTAGATAAATTAAAGACTCATGAATGCCTCCTCTAAAATTTCCATTTCTCCACTCCAGTAAACGATACCAACATGGTTCAATCCAGAAATCTAGAAATTATTCTCTTTAGTACCCTGTACATCACTTCCAACACTCAATCTATTATAAATCTTGTGAATTTAAAATAGTGGTTCTTAAAAATGTAGTCCCCTGGCCAGGAACATAAACATCATCTGAACACTTGTTAGACATGTAAATTCTCCAGGCTCACTCTTCAAATTCTAAATTAGAAACTGACTTTAGGACCCAGCCATCTATAATTCATATTAAAGTTTGAGAATTTCTGATTTAACCTTTCAAACAACTTTGGAACTTGTTAACTTTTCTCTACCTCCACTGTCATATACCAAGTCAAAAGCCACCGTACATAGCAAGAACTCTGTAGTAGATTACTTACTGATCTCCCCAAATATAAAGGCTCCCTCCAATGCATTTTACTTTTTACAGTGAGAACTGCTTTTGTTTTAATTAATTGCCTCATTTGTCCTCTGTCACCTGGCATATGTGAGGCCTCATTAAAGCTCTCCAAATATTTGGAATCCTCTCTCCAAACACTGACACAAGTTTTTCAAGAGGACTCCCTGGTTTGTGGACAGAGGAATTCAGAGTCCTGCTTTAGCTATTGATTAGTTTAGCAGGAAGCACACAAATCCATCCCTTCCTTCCTTCCTTCCTTCCTTTCTTCCTTTCTTTCTTTATTCATTCAAAAAATATCTCCTTAGCACCACTATGTGGCACAAATGATGTGCAGTTCTAGGAGTCCAGAGATAATATAAACACGCCCTTGCCTACACAAAGTTTCTAGTCTAATTGAAGGATACGTGATATGTGGATAAATGTTCTGAGGGGAGCAAACCATATTCATTATATAGAATAATGGGAAAATATATCTGTACTTAAGAGTGTTAATCAAAAACCAAAGATGGGGATGCCAGGATGGCTCAGCAGGTTGAGTGCTTATCTTGTAGCCCCAGGGTCCCAGGATTGAGTGCCAGGCCTGGCTCCGGCCAGTGCAGACCCATATTCTGAACTTGGGTGTGCCCCAAGTTTAGTTCTCACCAGGGTGAGCCTCCAATGTCGGAGGCCCCTGGTTTGGCTCCTGCCCCAGGCATGCTTCCCACATGGGAGGCCCCCCAGGTGGCAGCGGCATGCCACCCTCCCACCCCTACCCTCCACCTTGCACCCACCTGTGGAATGAAACTATGTAGAAAAACTAATGACATGCATCTAGGAACACTGTTCTGCAACCCCCCACCCCCCATTCTCTCTGTTTCTCTCTGTCAAAAACCATAAAAATAAATCTTTACAAAAAAGACAAAAGTGAGAAACAATAAGCATTTATTTGAGATCCCAAAAATAGCTATTTGAGAAGCATTGATTCAAGCAGAAATGTGGATGCGACTCTGATTTCCTAATCCTCCTGACAATGGCAAGGGGTATTTATAAGAAAGGGATGGGGAGCAATTACATGAATAAAAGGAAGGGATTATTGTTGTTACTAAACTGAAGAAGGAATTTCTGTGGGTGCAGATAAGCTAACATAGTGATGCTAACTATAAAGAATAAATTTAATTTTCAGCACAGTAATCATAACAAATAGTTGTTTGGGATACAATGCTGCTTTCAGCCCAGTACAAAGGTTATTTTGCCCAGTTTTTTAACTTTCTGAATGTTTGAGGAATAAGACAGTGCAATAAATTCTTCTGGGATGGCAGCTCCAACTCTATTTTAAAGTGGCTCTGTTTGTATTATTTTTCACAAAAGCAACAAGGAGAGGCCTCAGCAAGAAGAGACTATCTATGTGAACAGCAAGGAAACAAAAAGAGGAAAACAGGTGCAAATGACCTGAGGCACGTAAAACCGGATGCTAATGATGAATCACTACAAGGTCAGATAGGCCAGGAAGAAGCAAGCAGAGAGAGATGAGATGAAGGTAGAGAGCCTGGAAGGGCCAGACCATGGGGGTCCCCTGTGTCAGTGTAAGCAGTTTGGATTTTATTCTAAAGGCTAAAGCTAAGTTTTAATAGCTGCATTTCAGGAGAGCAGGCACAAAGAAGACAAGGATGGTTATGGATGGCCCTATGGAAATCTGAGGTCAGAACACAGAAAACACTGTTGTTTTATTGGGTCATAACAAGAATCAAGGATGCTTTTGTGAACTAACCTGGAAAGTCACTGTGATATCTAATTTTATTTCTATAGTAAAACACATTCCAAAATTGAAATAATTAAGTAAAAACAAACCATAAATCTTTAGAAACACAGTCTATGATGTTGGGGAACATCTCAGCAGTTCTAAGCATATTTAAGACAAAGTTACTTGATATCAGTACTTTTACCTCTACAGTTACCGGTAAAAGTTAAACATTTCTTTAAGTGTTCTTTAAACCCAGAACTTTGATCGTCCAAAGAATGAGTTACTGATGGTTTTCAATCCCACATTTGACTTAGACTTCTCAGCCACATGTTGTTTTTATTTATATCTTATTTTAAGATTTACTTAGCTCTTCCCTTGTTCTCTTTCATTTATATAAATATGAATACGCTCAACAGGCAGGTGGTTATATTTGTCAAGCCTTCCCTTGGTCTTCTATAAATAAATAAATAATAAATAAATCATGTGATGGAAAAAAATAAACCATATACATTAATGAAATTCAAATTTCCTCCTACAAAATGTCCTTTTCCAGATTTTCTGCCTACTTTTTGGCTACATTCTTTGCTGCCAGGGAGGGGAACAGAGAAGTGTAAATGATATGCATACCTCGTAATTGGTATAATTAACAGATCTTGAGGTTATTCTATAGCACAGTGTTTCCTGTTTTACTGTTAAGGACTGAAGTAATCAGATTAGATACTTAAATGACCTGTCCACACATAGGCAAAGCTTCAGCTTCCTTACAACTTTCTGGCAAAGCAATCCTAGAGAACCATCGTCTACAGAGAAGCACACTTAATAGCCATTTTCTAACTTGCTTGCAGCTATTTCAGCTGTAGCATTACTTCCAATTCAGGAAATGTTTTACAAAGCAAGAGGGGAAAAAAAAAGAGAGAGAGAGAGAGCGAGAAATAGAGAGGAAGAGAGATATTTTTAACGACTCCGCAAAAAGAAACCTTGCTTAAACTTTGTTCTGCTCCTGATGTCAAAGCAGATTGCCCAGCTAATTAGGGACCTAAGTACTCAGTTCAGAGCCCTGAACTTTCCTGAGGGCTTTGCCTTGACCTTGTACAATCAGCCCAATTTATGAGGATATTTCAATTATTAGCTAGGATAATTCTCAACTTACTGTTTTCTCTCTTATCCAAATGGTCTCTCTTTAAAATTATATGCAATCAGTAATACACAGAATAAGATTTGAGGCTCTGTGGATTATGTGCAAGGGCTAGCTCCGGAGCAACTTTAGGCAAGTTACTTGGCCTCTCTGGGCCGCATTTCCAGATAAAATACAGGGTGTCCATTTAAAGGTTAATTTTAAATAAACACTGAATATTCTTAGTATATGTGTATGCCATGTCATAATTGGTCATTCTCAATCTGGCAACACTACTGTGGGTCTCAGTTTTCTAATGTGTACATTGAGTATAATAATGGGAGAATTCTAAGGATTAAATAAAGTAATCCAGTTGAAGCATTTATTGTAATGCCTCACACATGGTGATGTATCATTAGTTCTTAGCTATTGTGTTGCTATTATCTTTTCTCCAGTAAATAAAAGAAAGCAACAAAAAAATGTCTGGATAGTTTTGAGTTTCCTACATGAGTGGCAAAGTGGGACCTAGATATTGTGGGAAACATACTCATTCTATCAAGACAGACTTTATTAGACACAGATATGTGCCAGCAACTACAGATTCTCACTTAATCCTGCAATCCCATGTGCTTGAGTTGTTTTCAGATCCATTTTTTTTTAATAAATTTATTTATTTATTTATTTATTTATTTTTGACAGAGAGAGAGAGAGAGAGAGAGAGAGAGAGAGAGAGAGAGAGAGAGAGAGAGAGATACAGAGACAGAGAGATAACTGAACTGGGGGAGCTCCCAGTTCAGCATATGGTTCCGCACTGGCCGGGGCCAGGATTTGGTCCCCGGTCCCCGGCACTGCAAAGTGAGCGCTTAACCCACTGAGCCATCCCGGCTTCCCCTTCAGATCCATTTTGCAGAGAATAAAAACTGAGACTGTGAGAAGTAACTTGCCATAGGACTTGTGGGTAGTAGTTGGGAAAGTTGGGATTTGTTTTGTGAGATTTCATCTCACAGCCTCTTTTTTTTCTATTCTGACCATTGTCCCAAAATAAAATTAGAATTTGATATTACTAAAAAAAGACTAAAAAATCTGTGAGTTTGAAGAAAACTAATAAAAATTATTATTTAGTGAACCTTAACAAGATAAAAATAATAAAACTATGTAGCACTTTAAATAGATACAGAGCACCATCGCCATAATTTGAAAGTTATCTCACAGTGACCCCATGAAGGTGGCATTTCTAGTTACCATCTTTAGAAAGGAGGCAATAAAATTCAGGAAATAGATGTTTTCCCTATTACCATACAGTTGGAAGTGGTAAAGCCAAGACTGAAACCCAGTTGGGTTTTGAAACCCAGATCTCTCAGATTGCTGTAACAAAATATCACAGACCTGAACAACAGAAATGTATTTTCTCACTGTTCTGGAGGGTAGCTCCTGTGTACAGTCCAATACCAAGGTAATAACTTACATGGTTTTTATCAGAGACCTCTCTATTTGGCTGGCAGATGGTTGCCATTTGGCTGTGTCTTCACATGGCCTTTCCTTTGTGTATGAGCATCCCCAGTGACTATTCCTTTTCTTAAAAGGACACCAGTCATATTTGATTCAGCACCCACCCTTATAACTTCATTTAACCTTTATTATTTCTTTAAGGACTCTTATCTTCAAATATAGTCACATGGTGTACATTCAAGTGGGTTCACTTAAATGTATAAATTTGTGGGGAACACAGTTCAGTCCATTAACACCAGGCTTTCTCATTTCTGGCCCTATGTGTATTATTAAGTCATGCTGCTTTTCAGGAAGTACTTTAAAATAATTCTGTTATTTTTTATAGTGAACAAAATGCATAACAATGTGATGATGGGTACATTATAAAGATCAATAATAACATTTTTAATAAGTGTCAGAATTTCCAAAATTCAGTAACTTACACTTGGGATTTGGTCCACAGTATTAATGTAACAGGATCTTGGACTAAGAGTAAAACAATAAATTTGAGGAAATAGTCTGATAATAGCTAGTGTAATAATTAACCTCAAGTGGGAAGATGTAGTAGGAATTCAAAATACACCCCATGCATATAAAAGTCATGCATTATCTTACCCTAAATGTTCCAAATTTGAAACTTTCTAAAGCACAGAAAATGTAGACAGCACTCTAAGGGTCAAACTGACCCCTACATGTACCTACATATACCAAGTTAGATTAATAGCTCCTTATGCTGAGTGAGTCAATGGATGACTCATGGAACTACCACTTCCTCCTGGAATCATGTGGATTCTGTGACATTGTCTAATTTGTTTGCATTTAGCAAGTGTGGACCAAGTAAGGTCCACACTTATATGGTAGCAGCTGGAGGAGAAATCTGTAGGAAAGATGAAAAAAAAATTTCAACACTTAGTGAACGTAGGTAGAGAGCATTTAATATGGACACCACTATAAATGATTTGAGCTTCAATACTAGTTTTTGAAAACACAGTCTGCACAGTGGTATTTTTATAGTCAGTGTCAAGTACAGTCGTTTTTAGTTACAGCTTACATAACAGATCAAGATAAATCAAAGTGAACTGTTCTGAAAGAAAAAAGAACTATAGTACAGATTTGCTAATATTGTAATCATTGCTTTGGCCAAAGGCTACATTGTACTATGTCTACATAACACTCCTTCAACAGATATTTATTAAATGTTGATTATTTGCCAAATACTGTCCTAGGTGCTAGAAATTTATCAATGAATAAAACACAGTTCTGGCATGCAATATGCCTATAGCATCTCCTGGGGAGAGAAGCAATGGCAATACTGGGTATTAAATGCTAAATGATACCAGAACTGTGTGTTCTGGGTTCTGGTGAAGCAGGCAGTATCTACACTGATCTTGGTTGAAGGAAATTAGGGTAAGTTTACCAAAGGAAATGAAGTCTAAACTCATATCAAGGGCCAAGGAAGAGTTAGTTAGACAAGAAGTTGACAGGAGGAAACTTCTAAAACAAGGGCAGCATGTTCAGTGTACCGAAGGGCAAAGTAAACACAGCATGAGAAATCATTTAGCAAGATTTTAGAAAAAGAGTGGAGAACAGGGAGTGTTGAGTGATGAAGCTGAAAAATTTCTCAAGGGGATGAGCATAAAATAAAGAGAAGTTTGGATTACATTCCAATTCATTTTGGGGGTACTATGCAAAAATGGATATGTTAATAGCATGAAGAATAGATAAAGGCTAATGCAGTAATGGAGGCATAAGAATACGGTACCCTGAGCAAAAATATAAAATGGACCAATATGATATATTTTAAAGGAATAATATTGACAGAATTAGTGGTTGACTGGATGTGGAAAGTGAAGAAAGAGCTAAATTATGTTCCCCAGGTTTCTGGATTAGGCAATTTGTGAATTGTGGTGCTATTAACTAAGACCAGGGAGTAGGTTGGAGAGAAAGTGGTATGTATGTAATATACTTTGATTTTATTTATTCAAGCCATCTCTACTGAACACCTATTCTGTGTTTCAGAAATACAAACTTGTGCTAAACCCTGAAGATAGGAGTAAATTATACAGAGGGTGCCAAAAACAAAATGTATACACTTTAAAAAAGGAAAAAAACTGTTAAATTTTTAATACTCAATATATAATGATAACAAAAGATAAATACAGGTCACATTTGACTTCTGCTATTACAAGAGGTGCTCAAAATGGTTACCATCAACATCCAGACACTTCTGATTATAGCAAACTACTGCTTGAGAAATGTTGAACAAGGTGTCCACTGTACCACTGTGATTGCCATTTCAATTTACCATGCATATCAAACTTATCATGAATGGGTGAGATTGTTAGGTGTGTTGAAAGTTCTGTTGCATATTCACACCTTTGCTGTCACTATACTTCCATAACGTTCTTGAATTTCAAATACCAGTTCAAAATGATTTTGTGCTTCTTGAATGATAACTGTGCTTCTGCCATTTTCCTTGACTGTCTTGACTATTCCATGGTGATGCTAACATTCATTTGATTAATGCTATCTTTTGAAAAAACATCTTACTAGACATAGCTACCATAATTCAATTCAACTTCAAAAAATAATGCATATTCTCTTTTGGTCACCATATATTTGATGCTCCCTTCTGCCTTCCCCAGTCCCCTCCCTGTTACTAAGTTAACCATTAAACTATTGAGTGTGCCCATGAGTTTTTGTTTCTTTGTTACTTTCTGTTTTATATTGCGCATAAAAAGTGAGGTCATAGGGTTCTTGCTTTATTGTTTTTTGTTTTTA
Source organism: Craseonycteris thonglongyai (assembly GCA_004027555.1). Lineage (NCBI taxonomy): Eukaryota > Metazoa > Chordata > Mammalia > Chiroptera > Craseonycteridae > Craseonycteris > Craseonycteris thonglongyai. The sequence continues at coordinate 28,685 of PVKE010003115.1, read as the reverse complement.
GTCTGACTTATTTCACTTATGATGATGTCAAGGTTTATCCATAAAGAAATGACTCCGGGTGGTGAGCACACAATGCAATATATAGATGGTGTAATGAAGGATTGTAAAAATAAAATATAAAATTTACTACAAAAAAACAAAACAAAACAGAAAACTAATGCAGAGATAGCATCTCTTAAAATGTGTATACATTTTTTGGCACTCCCCAGTAGATAAATTCCTATAGCTCACATTCTATTGATTTCCATAACTAAGTGGAAAAACCTAGAAGGCAAATAGTTTACTACAGTGGTTATTAGTACTTGGGTGTTATTTTACATCATGGGACAGAATAGACCATTCATAGAGCAAAAGGAGAGAAGAGGTTTAACATTTTTGAGGGACAGGACATATGACAAAGAGATGATAAGAAGACTTCAGTGGAAAAGGAGAAGTGGCCCGTATGTAGGAGGAAGACAAGAGAACTCTGACTGCATGGTAGACTAGTCACTCCCTGGATGCTTACATCTCTGTAGAAAGTCAATCCAGATTCCTGTAGTATAGAAGCATGTGTTGCTCTGAATTATCTGGTGCCTATAGCCCTCAACTTAAATTTCACAAATATGTCTCCATTTAACTTTTGGTGGTAAAAAGGAACAGTAACTTGAATGAGTTCTTTTTATGGTGCTACAAAGATAAATGTTGTTTTGTTTTTGTTTTTTTTTTCCCAGAAGAAAACTGAATTCTAGTCCTACATCTGATTATATAACAAAATAATTACAAAAAGAAGTCCACAAAACTGATAGTTTCCCTAATATTTTATTATATTTTAGGTTTTTCTTTTTTGTTTCTGCTTCTAACCATTCTGAATAGAAATTCTTCTAACTGGTTATAATAATGGTGATGACCAAATTTTAAGTGCTGTGTGCCAGATAATGAGTGTTCTGCATGCATTCACCTCATTTAACCATCAGACCAATCGTTAGAGACTGTAGTTTAGGAAACTGAGGTTTGGGAAAATTAAGTAACTTGCCTGGCATCACCCAACAATTATACTGGTGAAGGCAAGATTTGAGCCAAGATACCCCTGACTCCAAACATGTATTATAAGTGGATTTGTTCTGTGACATCACCTCCATCAAGATGAAAAAGCCTTGGGGCTTGCCTTTCAAGAGGGAAGTTCTGTATTATGTTCAGAATCGATCTTAATCTTGTTATGAAACCAAAGACTATATTGTTGCATTTCACTAATTGAAATTACATAATGTCCTCATCTGGATGAATAAATAATCTCCATAAAAGTGAAAACAACTTAACATGGTATTTTTCTCTTATGAATTTTCTAGAGCTAATTTACTCATAAGCAAAATGAATAAAAGCATCTTGTTACAGTAAGGTCATGTTGTCAATATGAATCACATTTTGCCTGACAGGGCGAGTGTTCACTGGGATTATTTTTCTTTCATATGTAAGTACCAATCATGAAAAAATTATCTGTTAAAATAATGGTAATTGGTCACCAGGTATCTATTTGATTTATGGGTAATATCAGTACTTTCTTTGCTGCCCTTAAGTCATTTAGAGTTATCCCCCAGAATCTGAATTACCCTATTCTCTTCTGTAGAGCAAGGAGACTTAATGAAACTCCACTCCAGAAAACACTAGTGTTGGCGATTGTTGTGGATTGAATTGTGTCACCCCAAAATAAGATATGCTGAACTCCTATCCCCCACCAGCTCAAAATGTGAACTTATTTGGAAATTAGGATGATGCAGAGATAAATAACTCAGTTAAATGAGATTATACTGGAGTAGGGTGGACTCCTAATCCAATATGACTGGTATCTTTCTAAGAAGACAGCCATATAAAGATACAGTAGAGGTGAGAAAATCATATAAAACTACACAGCTGCAAACTAAGGAACTCCAAGATTGCCAGCCAACCACCAGAAGCTAAGAGATCTAGTTGGTATGCAACAATTTTTTTTCTAGATCCTTCAGAGAGAGTATGAGCCTACTGACACCTTGATTGTGGACTTTTATTTTCTAGAATTGTGAGATAATAAAGCTCCTTTGTTTTAACCAAACCTATTTGTGGTACTTTGTTATGAGTGCTCTAGGAACCCAAAACATCATTTAAAAAAAATGTGTTCACCATCAGAGTCAACTTTGCAACATAAAATACCCTTAGAAACTTTAAAATTGATAGAGTTATGAAAAATGACCAGAGGTAGAAGGAGCACTTCAGGTCATATAGTCCAATCTCTCATCCCTGAAGTATTTTTCTTTTAGAAGGGTTCTTGACATGTGATCATATGGTCTCTGCTTAAGTTACTGATAACCCAGTGTGCCTGGTTAGGCATGATATGCACAGGAGATATTAACCATTTCCTGTCCTCATAGAATTTATCATTTATACTGGAGAAAATATCTGTAAGCAAATAGTTATTAGAAAATCTAAACAGAATAGAAATTTTTCAAGATGCATGTGTCAGAAAACCCAACTTAGACTGGCTTAAGCAAAAAGAAAAGGTGATTAATTTATATAGATTAGTCTATGGATGAACCCATTTTGGAAGCAGCTTGATAAAGAACTCAAAATGTAACTAAATTGAATTTCTCATATCACCTTACTGAAGGTTGACTCTAGCCACAGGCTTAGTCCCCTCGAAAGACAAAGGAAAAATCTGGGTACTCTCAGGGGAATATTATTGTTGTGAAGATAGCCAACCAAAATCTAGACAAAAACAAATCCTACCATGTTATATAGGTACACTTATGTAGAGGAACAACATTTATTCTTCCTGGGCTACTAGACAAAGTTTCTTAAGAGAAAAGCATATTTTCTGAGGTCCGAAATGACAGAGAGGTAGAAAGAAGATATGCCGCTATATAAAATGACTGGCATATCCTAAATCAATGTGAGTAAGCTTAAATGATGTAATAGTTTTAGAGTATGAGTAAAGATAAATAGGAAGTAGTAGTGAAAAGAGAGGGGTGGGTTGGGTTGTAAAAGGCCAGGAATGTCAGGGGCAGGGGTGTTGTCTTTATAGTTAAGTCATCAAGAAAGACCCAGATCATGAGTGGCTATGTTTTAGAAGAGTGACTTTTAGGGACAGCTTAAGGAGGAGATGAATTAAAGATGACAATATTAGTATGATATAAAATATGAAGACCTAAATTAGAACTAAGAAGGTGAAAATGGAGAATATGGCATCAATTTGGTAATGTACAGGATTTGGTGGCAGGTGAGGGAGAAGAAAAGTGAGAAAATACTTCTGAAAATTCCTGAGTAACCACTGGAAGAAGACTTTGCCCTTAACCAAGGCAAAATCTTATTTAAGGAATAAGAAAAAACAAACAAAAAACAATGAACAAGAGATAATAAGTTCAATTTTGAATAAAATAATTTTATGGCATTTAAATATACTCATGTGAAGGTACTTTATTTTATTTTTTTAAAGATTTATTTTATGGTTTTGAGAGAAGGTGTGAGAGAGAGAGAGAGAGAGAGAGAGAGAGAGAGAGAGAGAGAGAGAGAGAGAGAGAGAGAAGGAGGGAGGGCCCAGAGCAGCCACCATAATTGTACATCATAGTTGTGACATGCTTTAATTCCATACAGATGGATGTGGGCCCATGCAGAACGGACACTAAACCAGGGACCTCCCACATGAGAGGCAAGAACTTTTACCACCAATCCATCATGGCAGTCACCAGTTCAGCATATGAGGTTGCACAGGCTGGAGCTAAGAATCAAACCCCGGACACTGTGATTGCGAGGCAAACACTCAACTACTGAGCTATCCCGGCATCCATTGAAGATACTTTTCTAAAAAATTCAATTAGAAAGATATGTCTGAAATTCCTGAGGAGTCGACATTAAAATGTTGGCGTTCTTTCACAGGCCAGCAGTTAACTTGTAGTGAAAGCAAGTCCAAAGGCTAACTTTATATGGATCCTTACTTCTTCTGCTGCCACAAACCATAAAAATCTTTCACTGAATTTATGTCATTGAAAATCTCTCCCAACTCAGTGTGTGTTCTACATTTTTGTCTTTTGTGTCAGTCTTTGTTTTTACGCCCCCAAGCTCCTTGGGGTAAGGACTTTGTCATTAATTTAGCACAGCTGAATATATTACATGGTGCCATGTGTATTTATAGAAGTTTGCTAAGTAATGATGATTCAGATTTGGTAATCAGCACTTGCGACGATCATATGGTTATGCAGATCAACACTTACTATGCAAAAATCATTTCCTATAGGGGCAGATGTGCTGGTCTCTATCTTAGTAAATTTTTAGATCAGTACATTTCTTGCACTGGAAAAGTCAATTTGAAATTGTCTTTGATTGTTTCTTATTGCCTAAGGAAATCAAGAATGCAGGACCTTTCTGTGGTGCTAAGCTGCTTATGGTAAAATAATGCTGACTGCCTTAGCAGCAACTGATTCTAATAATTTAAATGATATAAAATGCCTTTTATTGATCTATAATAACAGCATAATAATTTCACTTCTCTAAATCAAAAGTCAGTGGTTAAAACAATTTAAAATATTTAGAATATATTTATACCAAGGCAGTTCCTATATTAAGGCACATAAGATTCCATTCAAAATTGTAATAAAAGAGTTTTCATTAAATTTTTGGAAGATGACAAATGCTTCCAGATTTCATATTTAACATCTCTCTAAAAATAAGACAAGGAGTGTTTCATAATCTCTTTCATTTCTTTTAAAATTCCATAAATATCAATTTTTTTAATTTAAAAATATTGCTAAAGTCTCTGCATTAATTTATTAATACTTTGTTAGCTGGTGATTCTATCAACCTAAGATAGTTCTATACAAACCCAAGTTATTAAGAAATGAAGAGAAAAAGAGTAGTAAAGGAAGGAAGGAAAGAAAGAAAGGAGAGAGAAAGAAGTTTGGGGAATTGTAAATTTTCATTTCTAAAACATTAGAATGCAACTATGACAAAGTAAATTATTTCAGGAGGAAACCTCATATTCTAAGGCAGTTTTCATGCTTAAAGTTTCAATCTTTTCTGAAGTGAAATTTTGCTGAAATTTCATATCAGGCCTCTCAGAAAGTTCTAATCATTCCTCCTTATTTATCATAATCCTCGGTACCAGCTGATTGAAATCTTAGTGATATCTAATGATTTAAAGTTGGTAGGTAACTCTAACCTTATTTTTAAAATCTAGCAATTAAGTGACATTGTATTATTCATCACCACCAACACAACCTCAATATGTTCAAATATCGAATTATGTTTTGGAGTGAACATATAAATAAACACCACCACAACATAAAGTATTTAAAAAAATGATGGGATCGAATCCCGGCCCCGGCCTGTGCGGACCCATATGCTGAACTGGGGAGTGCCCCCGGTTCAGTTCTCACTGGGGCGAGACCCCAGCCCAGTTCCTGCCCTGTGCAGCCCCGTGCGCACCTGTGGAATGAAACTTTGTGGAAAAACCAATGATGTGCAACTATGGAGACTGTTCTGGGCCCTTTCCCTTCTCTCTGCCTCTGATTCTGTATCTCTCTCTCTCTCTCTCTCTCTCTGTGAAAAATAATAATAATACTAATAAATCTTAAAAAAAAAAAAAAAGAAAAGAAAAGAAATGATGGGAGTTCCACAGTAATCGCTGCTGCAAGCACCAAAAATCTGTGGCTTTATGGTCTTCCTCTTCTCTTCCCATCCTGGGGACTGATGGGTGTGGAGGAAGGCAGTAAACAAATTTTTGCTTATGTACATGTGTGTATTCAAATTTCTCTTTTTAACATTTATCTTTAGAATCAACTAGAGTAAAACTGTAAAAAAAAATTCTTTAATACTAGAGTGATTTTCTTTCTTTTGTTGTTATTGATACTGTTTTGTAAAGATTCATGAGAAGGAACAGCTTGCTATTTATGTGTTTTTGGAGAGCGTAGTTGAAATATGTAGGTCTATCCATTTTTTATGGGGATAAGTGACTAAACAGCATTGTGAAAATACAGAATACCTGTTCCCACGTGCCAACATTATACAGATTCTAAATTATACACCACACAGAAAATAAGGTCTGTTGGCATCCAATGCCTTTCTTTTTAACTTCTCCCGAATTCATCATATGGAAGATTATAAAAAAGGAACACATTTAAGATCAAAAGAGAAAACCAGACAACTTGTGGGTGGTCCCACAGAATAGAGTGAAAACACTAGAAATAGACCAAAAATTACGAGAAAAGCTAGAAGGTGATGTCGAAACAAAGAGAAAGAAATCTGACAACTTTCTGATCCTCTACCCTTTTTCCTGAGTATTCCATTTCGTTTATGAGACTATTTCTACGGTATTGATGAAGGGGGAGTAGTGCACATTTCTCACGTGCATGCACTTTTCTAAAGAAAACTGTGTAGGCAGCATCCATTGTGCCTGAGCATATTTAAATGTGTGAATGCATCAAACACTGTTTTTTTTTTTCTTTTTCCAATTGCTTAAGTATTATGTAAATAAAAGCAGGAAAGTCCTAATCTATTCTTTCTAGGGGTTAGATGCCACTATGATTAGATAGGAAAGGAAACTTTGCAACTACTTCAGAAGTGAACTTTTGAAACACAATGAGAAAGCATTAATCATGTATTCAAGTTCACAGATGAAGAGTTTTAGGAAATTGTAAAAAAGTCTTATAATGATCATTGCAAATTTATACCAATCAAGGTCGTTCATTATCTGCATTGTTTAAAAAGATAGGATTCATAACCTTGTAACAGGCTTACTTTGGAACAAACACTCAAAACTAATATATGAGAATGTACTTACCTTGTTAGATTCTCAGAAATGTGAAACTGCAATAGTCACTTGTACCAGTTAACCTTCTGGAAATGAAAGATCTTGGATTTTATACATTTGATTCTTTGTTCATTATCATAAGGAAGAAGTGAGAAAAGGTGGGACTGTTCTAACTTAAAAAATATCTTTGTATTTATTTCAGTACCCTCTCAACTTCCATTGATAGTTTGCAATTTTGGGATAAAATTTCTAAGCACACTGAAGCCAAATCTTGTTGTTTATTAGCAATGCCCTCCCTCACCCTGCCTTCCATACTACAGATTTCCCTAAATAAATGTCATTCCTCTTTTTTAATGTTGTGAATCTAAAAAGTTAATAAATGAACAAGCAGAGAATAATCTCTACTTGTCTAATCTATGCTTTTAATTCTATGCTTATTCATTCATTAATTGCTTTTATCCCATGTATATATGGGAGTGGTAAGGACTAAGGACAACTATGAAGCAGATTCTTTATTAAAAGAGGTCAACTGACCTGAACCCTCTCTGTGATTGTTGCTACTCCTCAATGTGGGCTCACGATTATGAGCTGTCTTGATTTTCAGAGAAGTTGTATGTTTTTGTTTATTTTGATTAAATCTCAGTATATATAAGCAAGATGTGTATCTGGGACAAACTACCATTTGTTATCCCTTGTATACCGGTGAATCAGAAAACAACAGCTTGTCAAGTACATGCTTGGACTCAGTGATCACATCAGAATGCCTTGTCAGGGAAAGAGAATTCTCCTTATCTATTAAAGAACTTGTCTTCTTTCACCTTTGCCCAATCCATTCTTGCGGCATACCTTCTTCTCTCCTTGTCTCTTCCTATACTTTCCCTTCTGCTCTTCTCAGTTTCTCAATCTATCATTCAATCTCTCTCTCTCTTTTTTTCTTTTACATTCAACAAATATAAACCATAGCTCTACTCCTGAGCCCATGTCCTATTAGACACCCTTCGCTCACATCGTTTCTCATCAATATCCCCTTTGTCCTGTATTCTCAATCTTTCCCTAGCTACAAGCTCCCATTAAAAAACAAAACAAACAAACAAACATGTTTCTTTACACTAAAAAGATCTCCCTTTCAATCTCTCCTTTTCCTTTGAACTCTGATTCTCTCTCACCACCAAATTTCTTAAAAGCATAATCCATGTTCACTGTTATTATCACCACATTATGCATATAGTCCTTAACAAAAACAAATCCAGTTTTTAAAATTGTTCTCCCAAAAGTTTGCCTCTCTTTTCTCTAAGTTCTTTGATTTCTACTTCACATATTACTGCTTAGCTGTTCCAATTTTCCTCGAATCAGGTTCCTGCCTTCAATTTCTGTGACATTCCATTATCCTCCTACATATATTTAAATTTAATTTTGAAAAACATTTGGCATGATTTTTATGACATTTAATGTTTTAAATCATAAAACTAATATATGTTAATTAAAAGTTGAAAAATGCATAAAAGCTTTTCAACAAATGGTGTTGGGACAACTAGACATCCACATGCAAGAGAGAAGTCAGAGCCTGACAGCACACCTTACACAAATATTAAGTCAAAATTGATAATGGGCTTAAAAGTAAGAGCTAAAGTTATAAAACTACTAGAAGAAAGCATAGGTGTAAGTCTTCATGACCTTGGATTAGACATTGGTTTCTTGAATATAACACGTAAAGCATAGCAACAAAAGAAAAAAATATATAAATTGAACATCATCAAAATGTTTAAAATTTATAATTTAAAAACACCATCAAAAAGTAAAAACAAAAAAGAAAACTCTCAGAATTCAGAAAAATAATTTCAAATAGTGATCCAGATAAGGAACTTGTATCCAGAATATACAAAGAACTCCTACGACTCAATGGTAAAAACAAGAATAACCTAAATTAACACGTGCAATGAATTTGAATAGATATTTCTCTAAAGAAGATATGTAAATGGTCAACAACCAAGTGCAAAATAATCTGCATCATTAATCATTAGAGAAATATAAATCAAAACCACAATCATCATACACCCACAAGGATGGCTAAAATAAAAACAACAGAAAAAAAACAAGTGTTGACAATGATGTAAAGAAATTGTAATCTTCATACATTGGTGGGATTATATAAGGTGCAGTCACTTTACAAAATTGTTTGGCAGTTGTTTCAAATGTTAAACATAGAGTTACCATCTGATCAAGCAATTGTACTTTAGGGCATACACCCAAAAGAAATGAAAATATATGTTTACACAAAACCTTGTATACAAATGCTTATAGAAACATTATTCTTAGGGCAAAAAATGGAAACAACCCAACTAATTTAATGGATAAACAAAATGTGATATATCATACAATGGAATATTATTATTCACCAATGAAAAGGAATGAGTTCTGATACATGCTACACCATGGATGGACCTTAGAACAATATGTTCAAAAGCCAGTCACAAAAGAACATGTATAATATGATTCTATTGATATAAAACACTCAGAAGAGATAATTCAGATTGTTCCAGTATGAATAAAATTGAAAAGTAGTTGTTTCCAGGTGACAAGAAGAGTAGAAAAGAGGGAGTCACTGCTAATGAAATTTGTTTGGGAGTGCTGATGATGGCGATGGTGTCACAACCCTGTAAATATATGGAAACCCACTGAACCCATTTAAAAAAGTAAAGTTGTTGGTACAAAAATTATATTTCAACAAAACTATTAGAAATAAGTACATGAGAGTGCAAAGAAGAAAAATTTAAAAAACATCTCTTAACATCCAAAGATGATCATTCTGAACTTAGAAAGATATATATGCCAGATTTTAGAATCACCCAGATCCTGTCCTTTTCACTTACTAATGTATTATTGGCTGTGTGATTTGCCTTCTCTGACTTTTTTTTTTCCTGTCATTCATAAATGGATGCATTACCAAAGATGGAATAAACTGTTGCTATAAATAAACTCTGAAATGTAATATATCAAATATAACAGGGAGAGTATTTGTTGGGTTTTTGTTTGTTTGTTTTTGTTTTTCTGGACTAATATAATAGGCTGGGAAATCTTGGTTCAGGTTGGTGGTAGCTCTGTTCTCAGTGCTTGGGGGACCCAGGCTCCTTTCAGATTTTGACTTTTCTAAATTCTAGAGTAGGGTTTGGTACACTTTTTTTGTAAAGGGCCAGAGAGTAAATAGTTCAGGCTTTGCAAGCCATAAGGTCTCAGTTGCAACTCAACTCTGTTGTTGTAGCACAAAGCAACCTCATGCAATATGTCAATAAATGGGTATGGTTTTGTTCCCATAAGCTTTTTACAAAATAGGCAGCAAGGCAGATTTCATCTATGGACCATAGTTTGCCAATCCCAGCTATAAAGTGTTGCAGTCCATCTGCATCCAGATAGCAAAACAAGAAAGAAGGTATGAAGAAAGTATACCTGCTTCTTCCTTCAGTGCTCAGCCTATAACATTCAGTGCAGACAAGGCAATACCATAAAAGATCATACGTACCTGGACCAGGGACTAGGAAACGCCACCGACTAAGCATCCATTTCCTAGCTGCAACTCTTACTTTGGAAGGGAAAACAGATCTGGTGGAGAGTTACTTCTCTTTAACACATCTTATAGAGCTGCTGGGAGGATCTGTAATAGTGTCCATAAACTGCCTTAAACATAAAAGCAACCAATATACTGTCATTTTTGTTACTCTGATCTTTCATATTTTTAACAAAAATTCTAGTCTTCCTTAATTACAACTTCTCTGTCTTCTTAATTGTTTTAATTATTCTCTTTCCTCAGGATGTGTTCTGTAGTTATTCACAAACCCTGTCTCGGTTTCTATTCTTTACCCAATCTTAAAAATCTCTTAACTCCTAGTTTTTAAAGATAGTACTACATTCTGTGGTCTTTCATGTTCAAAACTTCTGAATCTTTTTTACCTGTGTAAACTGTTACCATTTTTCCCCTTTTTCCAGTGCCTTTCTCTCCATTCTTGTGTCTGTTTTTTATAGTCATGTGTATTGGTGACTAAGGGTGGTTGTAACAAGGTAACACAAGTTTGGGGGCTTAAAATAACACTTATTATCTCATAGTTTTGGAGGCTAGAAGGGTGTTAGTGGGGCCATGCTCCCTCAGCAACCTGTTGGGGAATACTTCCTTTACTCTTCCCAACTTCTGGTGGTTTTCTGACAATCTTTGGCATTCTTTGTCTTATAGGCACATAATTCTAATATCTGCTGCCTTTGTTCCACATGGTGTTTTGCCTGTGTGTCTCTGATCACAAGACCATTTTCTTATATGGACAACTGTTTATATTAGACTAGGAGCTACTCCAGTAATATATATATATATATATATATATATATATATATATATATATATATATATATATTTAATTAAATATATATGTTATTTTTTTTTGGCAGGGGGTGGGGGGTACAGTTGAACCCTAATACCATGGTTCAAGCTTTTATTGCTTATTTGCTAGATCACTACAGTAGCTTTTCCTTTCTCCTCCTTCTTCTCCTCCTCTTCCTTTCTCTTCTTCTTCTTCCACTTCTTCAATACTTCAGTATTTTCTTATTTCAATATACTATCTTTTAAAGTCACAAAAAAATTTCTAACGTGGCATGAGTTTGATAAGGTGGGCCTTGAATTAGAAACTGGGCAGCCTTTGATAAATAACTTAATTCCCTAAGCCTTGGGTATTTCTTCACTTAGGCAGAAATCATAATATCTATGTAGCATTGTCATGAGGATTAAATGAGGTCATGCATGGTTGTACCTACTGTACATAGTGCCTGATAGGTGGTCAAGGCTTTCTTTAATAAATAGTGTCTGAATTTATAACCTTAATTACACTATTCTGTTACTCAAAAGTGTTAATACCGTGGACTCTTTTTAATTCGTTGAATGTCCCATGGAGATTAGCATTACCTTGTCCCTAAGAAACACTCAATAATCATTTATTTTATGAAATTTTGAAGGCAAAGTATTTGATAAGAATATATGAGTGTTCAAAATAACACAACTTTAAATAACAAAAGAAAGTTTGAAGAATTAGGTCAAAGAAGTGAATAAGAAAATAAGTATATAACAAGGTTGAGTTCACTACTATTTTCCTTTATTTATGAGCCATATCAATGATGCTTAGCTTATAAATGAAATATGTACAGTATTTCAAAGTTGGCTGTTGAGGATAATAAATCTGTTTTATGTTTTAAAGTAAGCAAAAAGTTCCTTTAGATAACAATATGGCACTGAGTAAGCTAAGAATGTTTTTGTTTTTAACCCAGCAATAATCTTCTCTCATGAATCTTTACATACAGTATCAATTCTTCAACATTCTTTTCTCTGAAAAATTGCATGGAAGGCTAAGTGATGTTAGTCTCGTTCCTTTTGTCTTCTTATGTACCGGTATAATCATCTGAAATTGAATAAAGTTTCAGAACTGAAAGAAAACTTGATGTTCATTCAGAATCTAGTTATAAGTAAGAAACTATTATGTGAAATAATTATGTGATTGAGATTATATTGTTACTTAGGGCCCAAACTGAGACACAAAACCAGGACTCCTGTCAAGTGCTCCTTTTTCTTTCCCATACATCCTTGCAGGCAAATTGGAGGTGATGAACACAGAATCCATAAGTGATCTCTTGCAATGAGATTGTGGAAGTGCCTATTTTGCAAAGAGTCATCCTGCACATGGACCATTAATATTTCTTCAAATATTGTTTGAAAAGAAAATAAGAAATCTGTGCATATATTAAGGTTTGCCTTAAAACCTTAGAAATAGCCAATTCAGAGGAAAATTTTGGGAAAAAGAGAAATAAAATCCTTCTTATCTTCATACCCTATCTGCAGTGTTTCTTGAACTTCACCATACACATAAATCACCTGGAGATTTGTGTTAATGGTGATTGTTATTCAGTAGATCCAGGGCAGGGCCTGAGAGTCTGCATTTCTAACTAGATCCTACGTGATGTTGGTGCCTGTAATGCACGGACACACTCCCAATAACAAGGTCAAGGATGCAGATGGATTACAAATTTTCTGATGTCTGGGGAGCGCTCAGGCTGGTCCATAGCCACCACACTGTCCTCTCAATGATCAGCACTGCTTTGGATATTAGCTCGGAGAGTATTCTACTTTAATTTTATATCCAGTTTTGTCTACAAGACTAGAAAGATCTTTTTGAGGGAAGAGGTCATGACTATGTAGAACCTAGCAAATTTTGATTACTTAACAATGTTGATGATTGATTATAATGTTAAGAAAAAAAAGAATGTTTGAAAGAAAACCTGTACTCAAAGAAGTCCTTCTTGGGAATGCAAGGATAGCTGAGTTGAGTGCTTACCTCATAGTCATGAGGTTTGGGGTTCCATTCCCAGCCCCAGCCCTGAAAACACTATATGCTAAACTATGGCACAGCTAGTAATTACCAGGATGGCTCTGCAGTGAAGGTACTCGCCTCCCATGTGGGAAGTCCAGAGTTAGGCTCCCACCTTGCACAGACCCACATCCACCTGTGTAAAATAAAATCATGTCACAGCTAATGACTTACAACTATGAAGACTGCCCTGGGCCCTCACCGTTCTCTCTCTCTCTGTCTCATCTTCTCTCAAACAATAAAATTGTATATCTGCTATGACACTGGACTCATGTCCTATTGTAAAATATGTGATATGGCTCACCATATTAATCTATATGGCATAATAGTGCTTTATTTATTTTAAAATAGAAATACTTAGTGATTCCACTTACAATTTTATTTGTATCTGAAACTGGACATAGTAAATTATAATTGATTATGTATAAAAATCCCTTGTATTTATCATATTGTTACTGAAAAATCAACTTAAAATGAATTCAGTTTGAAATTTATATTGAAAAATAAAAATAATAATTTAAAAATCATTTTATGTATTTTAATATTAATACATTAATATTACTGGTAATTGAAAATATGCACTAATTTTAGAATATACAAGGAATTCACTTTTGGAAGAAGGCAAAATTTTCCAATAATATTATCTGAGAGCAGATAGAGCACCTTTATGTTTTTCTGATACAGTCTGATCATAAAGACAGATATGTTTAAAGAAAATATTCTAGTGATCAAGTTTCCTCAAAGCTTCTCTTGGTTTTTTGATATCCAAACACTCTTTTTTTGGAGTACAAACCTTTGTCTTCAAAAATTTCTTTTTTCATAGGTAACTGGTCTAATTCTTCCATGTGCCAATTTATCAATGTTTTTGCTTATGAACCAATGATTCTTCATAGCTTTTGATATATGACATTATGGTGCTTTTGCTTAAAATACTTGATATTCCCAACTCAATAATGTATTAACTGCAAAGAAATTAATTAGCACATACAACTTAAGCTAGAAGATACCCTGGATATCATATAATAGGTGCTTGACAACACTATCAAGAACTCTTCCTTTTTTTCTTTTTTTTTTTTTTTTTTGTCCCTCAGCCTACCTTCCATATCCTAGGCCTCAACCAAAGTCTGGTTCCCTCATAATTGAACAGAGGTTGAGGATTATTTATTGCATTCCAAAAAGAAAGTGAGAATAAATGAAAGAGACAATGCCATTCCTCTTATAGCCTAAGACAAATGTCATTCTCTTTTACTGATCAGACAACTTAAGTAAAAGGCTTATCTTGGATTAATGACAGTAAGAGGGTGATATCAGACACTTGGATAATCTAATTATAATAGAGTCCTTCTCTGGAGATGAGGGTTTGTGTAGGTGCCTGAAAAACAATCAGAGCTCAGTTTGGAAGAAAAAAGGCAAATTGTAATTATTCCAAATTATACTGATTTCATTAAATCTAGCATCTTTTACAAGATCCTGGTTCATGTAGAACTACTGCGATTGTTCTGCCTTTGATTTGCAGTCTTTTGATAATTAGTTGAAAATGGTCAATAAGACATAATGAATAGGAAATAGATGCTAAGAATGCAGGGTAGGTACTAATTTTGCAAGTGATCATTCCATTAACACATATTTTTGTGTTATGAGAATTTTTCTATGTTACCAATTTTCCAACACAGGAATAGAATACTTACATATCGAGGATCCCTTATATTTCACATATACTGCATTCTCGTGATTCACTAGTTCTAAAGAAAAACATATAAACAATATTTATTGTGCATCAACAGAATGTAGAAATTCACAATCCAATGTGCTCACCTACATTTGCATAATAGAGAAGATGACAAAAAGACCCTATTTTTTTTTCAAATACAGGAATGGAATAAATTAGAGGTACCACTTAGGATAGCAGAGCATCTGCACATCAACCAATAATACAAGGTCACTGGAGAATGCTCTGTCCTTAGCATATTTCTCTGGCATAGGAAATGATATGTATAATGATATTGGGTGGCAAAATTATACTCAGTTTGTAGAGGAACCATACTATATCTGTCTCTAATTTGAGTGACTTTCCCAATATTTTTGTTTGTTGGTTTTTAGTTCTCATTTGTTATGCAGCATTTGTGAACCCATCTAAGAATGAGTCATGTTCTAACACAATTCTTGGGGATAGAAAGCTGTGCTGCAATGATGGACAAAGAAAGTGGAGAAACGTTGTCTTTTTTTCGTATACATTGAGGACTAAATCTGTGAAAGGAGATGGCCATCAAGAATGATACATTGTTTTTCAAGATTGACAATCAGAAAGATGAATGTCAGTGGTGACCGGTACGTGGCAGGGACATCAGCCAGGAGCAGCATCAATGCCTTTGTCATTGATCACAAAGTAACAAGCTCTGAATGAGGACTAAAGAATGTTAGATCCTGACAACTAACTTTACACGTAAATAAAGAGAGTGTATGATAATGGTCAAAAATGTTATATCCAAAAAAAAAAAGGAAAAGAAAGAAAGAGAGAAAGAAATCTCTACAGACTGGTGACTAAGGTAACAAGTGAAGTGTTGAGGCTCAGAATAAAAGATCTCTGGAAATATTCTTCTGGCATGCCTAGCAACATGTCCTACCTTTGTTTTGACTGTTTACTTACTTTTCCCCTGCCTTTCCATGAGCAGGAGAACCGAACCACATGGTGAGTTGGCTTTCAGGAAGAAAAAGCTTGGTGTGGGATGTGGGGTGGGGTGTAACAAGTGCTTAGTAAAAATGCTCACCTGGTCCCTGGTACCAGGAGTCAAGTTGAACTGTGAGATACAACTAAAGTAGACTCAATCTTACTCTTCTGTAATGCTATGAGGCAGAATAAAAATGTTCTTCTCCTACAGGATTATATTTTCTCTCTTGTGTATTACTAAGGGAGGCTGAGCACAAGATTAAAAAAAGCCAGTAGGGTGTGTGTCCTGATTTTATTCTTATTCAAAAAGTATTTTCTTACTAGTCTCCATTGAAATCCTAGTCATCCCAGCATACTTAATTTTAAGAACAACTCCCCCCTCGCGCACACACACACACACACACACACACACACACACACACACACAGATAAAGAGAATGAAACAGGTACAAAAGGTCTGATGAAACTGAAACACAAGTTAAATGGGAAATGATACAGTCAATCCTATCTGCTTTCAGGATACTTCCACGTTACAGATAAAATAAACAGTGACATTTGGAGCACCTTTCTAGTAAATCGCTTTGGAACCTGTTTTTCTTCCAATTTTGTGGCGCAATTTAGCTTTCCTTTCCTCATAATTACCTATGCATTCCTCCTCATTTCAGCCACTGTTATGTTGTCTTCCTGGAATAAGTTAACAAGACATGGAATTTAATATCATTATCATCATCGTGATCATCATCATTTGAATTTGTCACAAGTTTGCTGTTTGCCAGAGACTAAAGTGTTTGACCTTATCCCATTTAATCCTTACAATGAGAATTTGGAATAGATAGGTTCATGTCAGATGAGAAAACCATGGCACAGAGGGGTTAAGTAATGTGCTTAACTCACACAGCACTAGCAGTAGAGCTGAGTGAGATTCCAACTCTGATAGACTGGCTTCAAAGACTATCCTAGAAGCCACCAAGATATATACACTTGTGGATAATATTTGCTAGTGAAATAATTCTAATTTTAAAGTGTTTTTTGTAATATTTCCTTCTTCTAAACAAATAAAGGGTCATTTTTTCATATTCTTAATTTTTATTTTTTTCATGATTCCCAAAAGTAAGGCAATTCATTCATTGCTTCATATCTTCAAGTTTCTAAGAGATTGATAGCTAGAATTATTACACATACAATAAACAATTTAGGAAGCTTTAATACTGGTCATAAATATCAATTTAAAATTATTAATTTTTTTTTAGTTTAGTGTATTAGAAAAATATAAAACAAAAATCTAAGTTGAAGGAGAAGAAATTTCTCATGGTCTAGTCCCAGATGTATGGTCTTGGGTAAATATTGAGGGGTACAGTTCCACTATTTGTAAGTAATGGGAAAAAAGTAGTTAATATTTAAGGAAACTTCCAGAACTAAAATTTAATTAATTTGAATATTATTGGAAATTTTTTTTTTTTTTTACTGAAAATAGCTTCCTTATTCAGCTTCCTTCTTTAGAACTATTCTGGAGAATTTATAACAAAGAACTTTCCCATTAAAGAAAAGAACCTGTATTAAGTTGTTTCAAAGCACTTCTTCATTTCTAAGGATAATACATTTTATTTTTTCATAACTTTGAAAAGTGAACCATGGGGGAAGCTGGGATGGCTCAGTGGGTTGAGCGCTCACTTTGCAGCACCGGGGACCGGGAACCAAATCCCACCCCGGCCCGTGCAGAACCATATGCTGAACTGGGAGCTCCCCCAGTTCAGTTCTCTCTCTGTCTCTGTATCTCTCTCTCTCTCTGTCAAAAATAAATTAAAAATTAAAAATTAAAAAAAAAAAAAGAAAAGTGCACCATTTCCCTTAGAAATACTGATTGCTTGATACTGTTAAATATTTTTAAAAGCAAAATATTTGAGGGAAAATAACTTTTTCAGCAGGCCAGAGAAGTCACAATCATGCTAGGGTTTATGATGACATAAACTTTTTCTAGACACTAAAGCAAGACATTGCTCCTAGCACTCTACCATCTGCTGCAGATATTTTAAAATTCTAAAGCACTAACAATGATGCAATTTGCTACATTTTGAGCTGCATTTTACAACTCTCTCTTTGCTGAATTACTATTGATGACATTAAAACCCTTTATAAATCAAGACAACACATTAGCTTGCTATTGCCACCAAACTGCCGTCAGCTACTCTTTTCTTTCTCTCGGAGTCTACCTGCTACCTCCTTTGTGGTCAGCAATGTTTCAACTCTTTTAGAGAGTGATAATCAGAATACAACATCATTTTCTATGCTACCTAACAGTCACAAGAGAAAATGTACATGGAGAAGACAATATTAACTTGAAGAAGGAATAAACTGGAAAGTAAAGTGAGCAATTTATAATCATGCCTTTTCATCCTCTTGTAGATAAAAAGCAGCATTCTCCAGCTTTCTGGAAACAAAAAACAATAGTTGTATAACCTAGGAGGATCATGGGGCTAAAACAATTTCTTCAGGAGTACAGTGGTGGAACCTGGAGAACGACTCAGAGAAAATAAGTTCCCTGAAAGAAGAAAAAACAATGATGACAATTAAGATTTAAATGTTTAATAGAGACTTAAAAGTTTTATTTTTCTCTTGAAGGTTGAACAAGTAGGATATATTCATAGATAGGTTAGTTTTACTTATTTATTTATTTTTTTGATAGGTTTTAACAACTCCTGTTTTAAATTATTTTCAGCCAGTGATAGTGTGATATTTGGTTCTCTACAAATATGGTCACTTAGAGGGGCTGAAAGAATAAAAATCACCAACAATTGTGAAAGAAGTTTCAGCTCAACTCAACACCTGGTGGACTGTGGTCACCAATTTCAAACTTTAGAAAACATTAGCAGCTGCTACTTTCTAAAAGTAACCAAGATATTCAAACATTTACTCTGGAAAAATGACATCTGTCAGAAAAAATAACAAGATAAAATATGTCTTCATTCATTCTAAAGGACATATTTTTAAGAGATTTTCATCTAACTGAAAATCATTTCTGGCATTTTGGTTAGTTTCTTAGCCCTTTCTTTTTCATATTAGACACTTAAAAATACCTTTAAAATTCTCATATTTCTATTATGTTTCATTACTGAAATAACACTGTCATTACACCTGTTATTAAACCTACATCTACATTGGTCTGAGATATTTGCTTATTTATTAAACAAAAATATATTTCAGTTTTGATATTAATAATACTTTAGAGATACTTATGTAATGCTTATTTTATTTTCCTATAAACAAAATATTATTTAACAAAAATGTAAGATGCATCAAAACATAATTCTTTTAAGTTTCAAGATAAGAAAAAATAATAATTATATCATCTAACGTTATTACTCCCAATGTTCTGAGGAAAATGAAGGAACGGCAAGTGACTTTGTGAACAATTCTGAGGGCTTAGTCACCACATTTGGAGGTGGCAAATTGCCATCTTATTCTTATTACTGAACACTTAGTGAAAGTGAAAGAGTGGTGAGGTTACAAGCAGGTGGTCAGGCCAGATGTGAATGAATCACTTGGAGAAAAGGCAGAAACATAGTTTGTCACAACAGCAAGATATTTGAAAAAGAAGAGCTATCCATCATATGATCCCACAGAAGTTCTCACCCAGACAAGTTTCCTCTCCCCAGAAACCCTCTTCCCCATATAGTAACAGTAGAAATAATAACATCAATAATGTCTGTGGTGCATCTATTATACTGAATGCTAGTTCACAAGATAGACACTATATATATATTATTTCTAAAAACAAAACAAGTCTGACAAAGTGGACATTATTATTATTGCCTATATTAATAAATGAGAAAAGTCAAGATCAGCTAGGCAGAATTGTCTATGCTTATACTACGACAAAGAAGCTGAGCTGTGTAGCTTACCTGTGCCTGACTGTCTAGTATCAAAGCCCACACTCTACTCAACATATTTTGCTGGGACATCTTTGGTTGCGTATGAGGTTGTATATGGAGAGAATAAAGTAATCAAGTGGGACCCAAGAATTTAAACTTGAATCTTTAAAACTCAGTTGTATATCCATCTACTCTGAAAAGAAAGTGGGAAACAAATACAATAGACACATGAAACATAACTTTAATGCACAAGTGGACTCACTAAATTAGAAATATCTATGTCAGATGATATCCTGTAGCACTTATTTGAAATATATTACCTAAGATATTGGATGGCCTTAATAAATCCAATGAGCCACCTACCTCATTTTTACTTTCTCACTTTGTAAATGCTAAACCAAGCAGGGAATGAACGAGTTTGTGTTACCACATTGCTGAGAGTAAGAACAAAGTTTGGTTACAGGGAGTGAAACAAGGTAGGCCTCTCCATCCTCCCTAGAATCTGTAATTCTAATTTATTAGCTTTGCCTTGCCCCTGACCAAACAGAGAAGTCAGTCTGTGGCCCCTGGGACTCTTTCTCCCTAGTCCTGATGTTCAGAAGGATATGCTTTTAGTTTCTCACAACTTGTCATATGTGATGCATTAGTAATAATACTCCTGCAATCATTCTAGTTTAAAATACAGTCCTGGACATTTTCATCAATGCACAATTATAATTTTAAATGTTCCTAAAAGTCTCATTGAGCTATGATTTCCAGTTTATAATCAAAGAAGACCAAATTTGTACTTCAAGAAATAGTTCAATTACTTGAAAAATTCATGAACTCCCTGGAAACATTACCATAGAGTGAAAATTGAGGAAAAAATTTAGAATTTAATAGAATAAAGGGTTCATAATTATAAACAGAAAGACCCCTTGGTAAACAATAAATGCTGAAATGGGGGCAGCTTTCTCTGCAAATGAATGCTTGATAACCAGGAAAGAGACCTCTTAAATTAGCCAATCATTTACCTTTCATTCTGTTTTACTTTATTCTTATTTTTACTACAAACAGCACATTAAGAAAATTTGTTAATATGCTGCAGATGGTGAGGGGATTGTGTTTTATTCTTAGGCATCTTTGTCACTTACCTCACTAAAATAAGTCCCAGCATTATACATAAAAAGAGTTATTTATTTTCTAAGTACCTTTCTATTGGTCACCAAAAAAAGTGTTATTTCTCAGAACACAGTACCAGGAACCTAACACCTAAGTTCTCTTTTTTACTTTCTTTGAAATTGTATTTGACTGCATTTATTCACGTTTTAAGTGTTTAAGAATGTTAAAAAGAAGACACTGGTATCTCTCTTAGAAAACTTCAGAAAGATAAATGAATTAATATTTACAAAATAAATTTGAACATCTTTAAATTTCATAGAGCTTCTAAATATTAAAATGTTATTTTAATATTTACATTTTAATACTTAGATTTTATTTAAAATTAACATCTCCCCCCCCCCCCAATATAAGTAAAAACCCTTAGAGGAAGCTGAGCAAGGGATTTCAACATTGTCAGAAAGGCAGTTTTTGTATGCCTTGACAATATCTTTGTAGGTTTCCTTGTTAATCATTTTACTTTATTATTTATTCCATATATATTTCCACGAAGAGTTCTTAACTTGATGAAAATCTAATTTCTTGATCCACAATCAAATCTTACTATGGCCAGATGCTATGTCTTCATAACTGTGAAAATATTACATCTCTTTGCAAGTTGGCTCTAATGCAAGGGAGGTTACTAAACTAACCCAATTAAATTGAACATATCTGCAAGTTTAGATGATTACTGCTGTTGTCTGTGAGTGCTGCGTTCCAAAGTGATGGATTGCTGGCTACCCTAGTAAATTCTAAAGGGGAAAAATATCCCATCCTGGATTAACTTGAATTGGCTTACATAAAGGTTTTATAATGCAAATTCAAGATATTGGACTTAGTAACAACCTACACTGTTATATTTTCCTGTCTCATAGTCACAGGATGCTTTCTTGAGTATGATGCTCCATTCTCATTAATAAGTTCTGTGTCGTACATCTTTGTCTGATATGAAGCTGCCATACCTTGTCACCAATTATAGACTCTGAAAAGACCCATCTCATTATAGTACTTAAATTGCTTATTCCTGAAGGTGATGGTTGGTGTGTCTCTTCTGTCTCTTGCCAACAGGAAAATCACCCTTGAAGTGAATAGATGTCAGTCAAAAGCTACAAAAGAAAAGCAAAAAGAACTAATAAAAACCTTGGTGAGAATATTTATCAGCTTATTGCACAGAAAAGAATATAGACCAGACAAATAAAATGTAAAGCTATAGAGACACTTTTGAACATTTTAATCTTATGAAACATATCAGTCTATGAATTGAGGAATAAGCAAATATTTTGAATGTGAATCACACATGTGGACCAAAGTAGACTGTTTATCATTCTGTCACTGTTAAACTAAGGGAAGGATGCAATGTCTGAAAACATTGTATCTGTTTCTTATTACATTTCTAGGTGGTAGAAAACTGAGCATCATGAAAGGAAATTCTTTCCCTTAGAAGGCGTTATTCTGTATTACAAAGCTGGTACACAGGAGGTTTCCAATAAATTATGATTGATCAGTAAATTGAGAAATCAATTAATGAATTACTAGATTGACTGGGTAAGAAAGGGCATAGCAGAATACTTTTCTGCCAAAGGAAAGTTAGCATATTAGGCTTGAATGTATGCAAAACACATTTATACATTAAGAGAACATTTATTCCCAGGTGCAATAAAGTTCTATTTATTCTATTTCATTTCAAAAGTGAAGATTTCTTCACAAATTCCCTTTACTAACAATAAACCCCATTATAAGCAAGTGTGGGGGGGAAATGTTTATTACACTTTTTTTTTTTTTTGCCTCTTTGCTTTTGGAATGCATGGGTTTATTCACATGTTAAGCTAGCGGAGAATACTGGTATTTTAATGGTAGAGACTCTCCAAAGACGCTGCCCCACACCTCCCCAAATACAGGATTGAGTCAGCCAAGGGCAAGATGAAAAGGCTCACAGAAATCCTCAGAAACTAGCACATGGTTCCCAGCTCAGCCCCTGGAACACAGACATTTTCTAGTCCTTTTGAGTGTGTTTCCAAAGTGTTTGTAGATTTTGTGGTGTCATTCAACATGCTATGCCTCATTTGGAAATAAAATGTTTAGTATCAACACCATGACACTTCCCCTTCACAAGAGGGACAATAAATTATGCCCATTTTTTTAAGTCTACTTAGTCTAGTAAACTATATCCTCAAATGTGGTGAGAACACAATTTTTATATAGTATACATTTTTGTGCAAATATATACATACATATATACACACACAATCTATCAGAAGAAATAACGGAAAGAGAAAAAAAGATGATCAGATCAAATAGAAAGCATATATGTTGAAAAAATACTTGGTACAAGACACTGCAAGATATATTAATAACACATACCTTCTGTTTCAGATTTGGTATTACTGGCATTATTTCTTCACAACAATTTGCAAAATCTACTAACACATGATCTGAATCTGGGAGACAGAAAAAACTCTCCACTGTTCATTCCTGAACAAAAACAACTGAATACTGACATTCTCATTGAATTCAAAAGAGCCTTCTATAAATTGATGTTTAGGAGTATTTTGGTCTTCTTTCAGCAGATCCAAGACCTGAGAACATCATTACTATCATTACCTTTATACTATTGCTCTACAAAGCTTGTTGTAAACTGTAAAGAACAAAACAATTGCAAGGTCTTATTACTAACTTAGATCTTCAAAGAGAAGTTGTGATACATATAAACACATTTGGAATTTAATTAAATATATGAATATTCTTTTTTTTTACTCTATTATTTTTGCATGTTAAAGTTTAATATACATTTAAACACATTTCAAATTGAAGCTATAAGGTATCAAATAAATATAAAAGTGTGAGTGCTAAACACAATAAGAGCAAAAAATCAAACATTTTATTTTACTTCATACAAAATATGTTAAGTTCTTCCTTTGACTAAGTTCACTATATCAAATTCTTATAGTATGCTGGAATAGCTCAACAGGTTGAACGCTTGACTTGCAATTGAGAGGAATTGAGAGGTCCCAGGATCGAGTTCTGGCCCTGACCCATGCAAACCTATATGCCAAGCTGTGGTGTAACTGGGCACCACTCAGCCCCACAGTGAAGGCTCTTACCTCCCATGTGGGAGGCCCCCAGTTCGGTTTCCACCCCATGTAGCCCCACATCCACCTGTATGACCTGTATGGAATGAAACCATGTTACAACTCACTTTCTCCCAAAACAATAAAGTTAGTCTAAAAAAAATTCTCATGATGGGGCTATTATTTATGTAGGAATATAGGAAAAATGTTTCTTCTTGAACACATTTTTTATCTGTGATGCTGGTAGCAATATGTTAAAAAGTAAAAAGCATTTGAATAACTATTATTTTATTCTTCATGTAAATCCATTTTGAAAATTTGTGGCACCTTGTCTGAAAAAATTACCAAATCAAAAATAATACAGTCACTGATTTTTTTTAAATAAGGAAAACAGAGAATAATAAGAGGAACTTACTTTACCTCCCTGTTCATGACTTAGCACCCAAAGCACAGGGACCAAAACTTTTACTTGGGCTTGTGAAAGAGACAACCAGTGGTAATATTTTTCTTGTCATCCTACACGACCCCTAAAAAAAAACAACTTTGGTTATATATAAGGATGAATATGGAGACTCCCGTTTCCTTTGTTTCTCTTAAAACCACTTACCTCTATCTTCTCCCTTAGGCTACCAGTTTGTTCTTGGTCCTTCATTAACAGAAGATAAGTTATGATAGCAGCTGCTTCACTAGCCCCCCATTCACTTTTCAGGAATATATACTTCTACTGTGGTGAATTTAATTGTATCTACTATATAAAGATTCTGTTATCGATCTTTGCAAATTTTAATAATAAAATAGGCCAGTATTAGATGCCTAATAAAACAAAATACCCAGAATTTTAGATCATCCAGATTGGCTTCATTTTCTACTTGGGTCTTAAAACTTGAAATCCTTTATTTTCAAAATATGAAAATAAACTTTAAAATAGTTTGGTAGAGTTCTATAATTTTACAAATGCCAGGTCATTTTAATGCTAGTACTCTTTAGGCTGTCATGTTTGGCTGACCTCTCATCTTAGGAGACATCCTGCAGCTGGACAAGAATACGAGAATCGCCTTCTGAGCTCCCACAGGGCACGAATGGCACCACTGTGCACTGCAGCCCTGGTCACAGGATGCACAAGAAGCAAAAAGCCTGGAACTTGAAAGCCTCAAAATGTAAGGTTCTCAACATCTTTACTAACATGGTTATTAGGTCCTACAGAAGTAATAGCTAAGATATTTAGAGTACTGATAACTATGTTTTGATATTAATAAGCACTACAAACATGATCAAATGGGTGTCTCCCTAAAACAGTGAATAATCATAATGACTCCTGAAAAGCTCTGTTCTATTAGGAGTGTCTCAATTTGTTTTAGAAAACAAGTCACGTCAGAAACATGAGAAGAGATATTTCTATTCTCCTCATACAGGTAAAATTCAACCCCTAGTAAAAATGTTCATGGCCACTTCTACTCCCAGGAGTTTCATTAATGCAATCTTCCTCTCACCATCTAGTCAATCAAGTTTCCTGGTTCAAACTCCAGTTTGAGTCTTTTTCTTTTAAAGATTATTTTTCTCTTTATTGCTCGAGAAAAGGTGTGTGTGTTGAGAGAGAGACAGAGAGAGAGACAGAGAGAGAGAGAGAGAGAGAGAGCCCGGCACAGTCTCCATAGTGGTACATCAATAGTTGTGACATGGTTTCATTTCATACAGGTAGATGTGGGGCTGTGTGGGGCAGGAACTGATCCGAGGGTCTCTTGCAAGGGAGGTGAAAACCTTTGCTGTCATTTCAGTGGTTATGGGCTGTACTGCAGTTCAGCATATAGATTTGTATGAGCCGGGGCTGGGATTTGATCCCTGGTCCTCGCTATTGCAAGGTAAATGCTCAACCTGCTGAGCTATTCAGGCATCTTCAGTTTGAGTCTTTGACTCTTTGAATATATAACCCATAACGAAAGATTCAAATATTACAGAGAAAATAAAAATATAACACTATATTTGAGAAACAACTTTTGTTTTTTCCTTTAACATTACTAAACAGAATTCAAACTAATTTCCCATCACTTTAATTTCTATCTATTATGTCCTAATGGCCAAAGCACACATGAAATGAACTAGAAACTTTTAATTTCCTGTGCAGAACCATTTTAAATTAAAATGGTGACTCCTTGCTGAGAATTCAAACCATCTTCCTTTTTTAAAGAAAAAAAAAGATGATTTTTTCTCAAAGGGATATCTCCCCTTAATGCTTTCAAAATTCTGTATAGGTTTCTTCTTAGTTGTAGCTTTATCATATTTACTTTTAAAGCAACGGGTAATAGCAAGTTATTTTTATTTCCTTCAAAAACATATAAAGGGTTTTAAGTTCAAAATAAAATGGAATACTTATCGATGTTCAAAATCTTTTTGAATCCTATATAGTAGCCCTGAGCTTAAAATTACCCTTTGCCTTTACTATTTAAGAAGTTTCAAAAATATTTCACTGTTTAGCATTCAGCTAAAAATTTTCTAGAACAAAATAGGAACCATTTAACTGATGTATAAAATATTGTACATAATGTTCTTAACATGGAGGAACTTATAAGATATCAAGCACTTTGGGGTGAATACTTCAGTCTTATTTTTGTTTTTAAGAAAGAGATCAGAAATCGTGGTTCTGTTAAGAAGAGCCTTAATAAAACTTCTGATTCTTAGGTTTAGCTCTGATACTAGTTTTGTCTTTAATTTCTATAGCTTCCCAGTTTTGAATCAATATAAATGAAAGAATATTCATAATTTTCTAAAATATAGCAGCACCTCTTTCAGCCATCTCATCCTTTGATATGACTACTAGTCCTTGATGCTGTCATTCTTTCTGGTGTGAAAGATATCCAGGGGAAGACGGGATGACTCAGTGGGTTAAGCGCTCACTTTGCAACACCGGGGACCGAGGATCGAATCCCGGCCCCGGCCCCCGCCCGTGCGGAACCATGTGCTGAACTGGGGAGTGCCCCCAGTTCAGTTCTCTGTCTCTGTCTCTGTATCTCTCTCTCTCTCTCTCTGTCAAAAATTAATAAAATAAATAAATAAAAACTTAAAAAAAAAAAAAAAAGATATCCAAACACATCTTGCACATTTTCTACCAGAGACGTGGAGTCATCCATTTCTTTAAAACATCTTGATTTCTTTTAGTAAAAATCGTATCTCCAGATTACAGTCTAGAGGTGAGAGTAGCTACTGAATTTGTTATTATTTTTAGGCCTTTTTAGAAGTAGCAAGAGATATATAAAACAGATGTAAATAATAAATTATTTAAAAATATATTTTATAACTTCAAATTGATCCTTTTAATTCAAATATAGAACAATAGGGATTTAATTTAACTCTCCTTACATTACCATTATATTTGCTTCCTTACACAAGGTATGGCTGAATAAGGATATGCAATAATAATTCATTTGTTTTATTTAACCATATAAATTCTAGTAAAATAATATTGATGCTATACTCTAATATGATCATAGAAGATAGTTTTGTTTTGTTTTGCTTTGTTTTGCATATAGTATCTATATTCTCCCACAATATTGACTATATTGTAGCTAGTGGAGTATATAGTAATTAATTGCCAAATACATCCCTTTTAACCTTTATTTAACCTTAATTCTACAACTACGTATTTTTTGCTCACAACCAGTTTTATATCTATGTCTTCATAGTCATTTTGGGGGGAACATTTTAATTCAGAAAAAAATACTTGTAAAAATAATACATATTTAATTTGGAGATTAAATCGGTGAACATCACACTTTATGTTCTCTGGGTTTTTATGGAGGTTTTATTTCATAGATGTATGTTGTATCTTAGCATATGAATGAATGTTTGTGATTAATAATGATTGTTATGCCACCATCTAAACCCTATGATTGTCTAATATATCGACCAAAAATCTTGTGCTGTTGCCTTTGTGCTTGTAGAAATCTTTGTAAGAAAAGCCCCTGACATTTCTACATTCACTGACCCTAGGGCAGTCCACAAGGTGAGTGATGGCATGACTCTCAATCACGTTGTTTAGCTCAACAGATCTACTCATTCTCTTTCTGGGCGTGAACTAAACATCACATTTCTTGTTGAGGAGAAATACGTTTCAATGGTGTCATACTGTCTGACATTCTTTGCAGTGTGCTTGGTTTCTGACACACCCTACTCTGATCCTGCCAGAGCCTTCCCAAGGACAGACTGTGCTCTCTTAGTGTCTATGGGCTCCATAGTTGGCTCAAAGTCTCAGCCCACTTGAATTTTAATAAAGATTCCTAGGCAGTTGTTATGAAACAAATGCCATAATGACACTCAGACACGCTGTAGAATTATTTTTAGGCAGATGATGTGTGTGGCCCATGCCTCATTCCCACCAAATGATAATAATAGTAACACGAGGCAGGAAGTAAAGAGAACATGTTTTCTAAAAAATGCATAAAACATAACATGTTTCCTGCCATCGTTCTGCCTGCTGCCCACCTTCCTCTTTACACCATCAGGAGTCACAGGGCTTAGTATTGACTGTCTTGCAGAATCCAAGCAACAATCCCCCTTCCCACACCAAATAAAGAATTTTTAATTTTGTTTTAGTGTTCATTAGAGACAAATGAGGGATAACATTGCCCATGTACTATGAAAGCAGCCAAGCTTTAGGTAGTTTTAAAGACTAAGCCCAGGTTGATTTGTTTTTTTTTAACAGGGTCAGAAATAAATTCTTCCACATTTGACATCTTTCCATATATATATATATATATATATATATATATATATATATATATATATATATATATATATATATAT
>PVKE010003114.1:0-75281 GCA_004027555.1 Craseonycteris thonglongyai | reverse complement strand
GGGGGCATGTGAGTAGGAGCTAGGGCGGGCCTGAGACACAATAGCAGATTCCTCTTTCAGCAGGGGGGCTGGTGGTTCAGTGGGGGCGGGGCGCAGGAGCTCTGGTCTTTCCTCCTCCTGGCTGCCCCTCCTTCAATCGTATCTGTAAGCCACGCCCGCAGGGCAGCACTTGGATGGGCTGGGGCTTGGCAGAGGCCCTTGTCAGCCGCACAGTCCCGCGCACAGGCAATGACATCATGGAGACCCGGCCGGAAGCCCAGTTGCGTGCGCAGTCCGCAACGCCCCAGAGGCCCAGTGGGCGGGGTGCCAAAAGCCCAGCTGCACGCTGGCAGCGGAGCCCCGGAGGCCCGGTTGGCGGGGCGCCGAAAGCCCTGCGCGCACAGGCCGTAGCTCGGGCGGCAGCCGCTCTAAGCTCCCGGCTCTGTTGAGACCACCGGAATCACTCTAAGCACGTCCAATGCAGCTATGCCCACTCAAGCCCCAGCCCTCACTCCAAGAGCCCTGTCCTCAGAAGGCGCGCCCTCATAGTCAATCTCCTCCGTAAATCAGGGGTGCTGAGCTGTTGTGGGCTGGTGCCCTGCTCTCACCCCGCCCGCCGGGAAGTGCCGCCGCCCTGCTCCACAGTCCCTGTTCCACTTTAGGCTCCGTGATCTGATTAGGGCACTGTGTGCTGTCCCTTGAGTTGGGATGTTAAATTGTCCACATTCCTGTGGGGCTTCCACGCTCCCTAGGTCTCGGCTTCCAGCCCGCCCTCGATCCAGCTCCACTGTGACCGTAGTCCCCCAACCCCCCTTTGTTTTTGCCAGCCCCGGGCCGCGCTCCGAGTCTCTGTCCCCGAACCGCTGCTTCCCTTTTCCTCGCCCGCTCTCCCCTTTTTTCTCTAACCTTTGGGTGTTGTTCCGTGTTGTGTGGTTCTCTTAGTTGAGGTTTCTTCTCAGGGTTTCCCCTGTGGATTCCCCTCTGTTCACAAGGCCCTTCCCAGGCAGTTATCGGCATTCTCCTCTCATGCCGCCATCTTGGATCTGTCTGTTGTTTGTTTTTATATGTATTTCAAGCTCAATTAAAAGATCTCTCTTGGGGAAGCCAGGATGGCTCAGTGGGTTAAGCGCTCACTTTGCAGCGCCGGGGACTGAGGATCGAATCCCGGCCCCGGCCCTTGCGGAACCATATGCTGAACTGGGAGCTGCCCCAGTTCAGTTCTCTCTCTGTCTCTGTATCTCTCTCTCTCTCTCTGTCAAAATAAATAAAAAAATATATATTTACAAAAAAAAGATCTCTCTCATAAAATACTTATCTATATTTATTGTTTTTATTGTTCTTCATTCCTTTCTTCATCTCTGGCCTTCCATCTAGATCATTTCCTTTTTCTAGCTGAAGAACACCCTCTTTACTTGGCACCTTCATTCCTGAAGGGTGATGGTTTTACTTGATATAGAATTTTAGGTTGGTAATTATTTCTTTCAACACTTAAGCTATCATTCCATTGACTTCTGCCTTCCAGTGTTTTTGAAAAGTTAGCTGCCTACACATTGCTCTTTTGAAAAGTATGCCTTTTTTCCTCTGGCTGCTTTATAAGATTCTCTATCTTTGGTTTTCAGAAGTTTCTGTGATAAAAATAGGTGGAAAAGTTTTATTTATTATCTATCTAGTTTCACAGGGCTTCTTGAATCTGTGGTTTATGTCTTTCATTCATTTTATAAAGTTCTCAGCTATCATCTCTTCTGCCTCATTCCCTGTCCTATATTTCTGTGGCTCTGATTACATGAATCTTAGATCTTCTCACTTCATCTATGTATCTTTCCCTCTTTTCTATATTATAGACCTTTTTGTCTCTCCACAGTTCAGACTGCGTATTATCTTCTGATCTATCCTCCAGTTTACTAATTCTCTCTTCAGATGCACCTAATTTCCTAATAAAATCACTGAGTAATTTTTCTGTTATTCTACAGGCAGTTATGTAACAGACTTTTCATTTTGTTGTTATATACTTGTCTAGTTCTCTGCTGAAATTCTCACTCTCACTTCCTTGACCACAGTGAAAACTGCTATTTTTCATTATGTATATAATTCCAATCTGGAGCTCATCCAGGTCTGCTTCAATTGTGATGTTTCTGCTAACTATTCATTTTTTTTTTATTTTTTTTTAAGAGATACTTTTATTTATTTATTTATTTATCTATTTATTTATTTATTGGTTTTGACAGAGAGAGAGAGAGAGAGAGATACAGAGAGAGAGAACTAAACTGGGAGAACTCCCTAGTTCAGCATATGGGTCCACATGGACCAGGGCCAGGACTCAATCCTCGGTCCCTGGTGCTGCAAAGCGAGCGCTTAACCCACCGAGCCATCCGGTTCCCCTCATTTTTTTTTTTAATCAGCCAGTCATTATATTTGAAAAAATTTTGTTGAAATAATTTGAGGCCTAGCATAATGCTATATTCCTAGAATGTTACATGTGCTTCTAGCAGGCAGCTAAGGGCACCATTAATTCCATAACGTGTTTTTATGGGTTTTTTTTAAGATTTATTTTATTGATTTTTGACAGAGAGAAACAGAGACAGAGAGAGAGAGAAGGGGGAGGGCCCAGAGCAGTCTCCATAGTTGACATTAGTTTTCCATATAGTTTCACTCCACAGGTGGGCACAGGGCTGCGCAGGGAAGGAACTGGGCCGGGAGCCTCCCACATAGGTCCCGGCAAGAACTGAACTGGGGGTACACCCCAGTTCAGCATGTGGGTCCGCATGGGCCGGGGCCGGGATTCAATCCTCGGTCCCCGGGGCTTCAAAGCAAGCACTTTACCCACTGAGCCATCCCCGCTTTACCAA
Organism: Craseonycteris thonglongyai; assembly: GCA_004027555.1. Taxonomy (NCBI): domain Eukaryota; kingdom Metazoa; phylum Chordata; class Mammalia; order Chiroptera; family Craseonycteridae; genus Craseonycteris; species Craseonycteris thonglongyai. The sequence goes on along the minus strand of PVKE010003114.1, from coordinate 72,456 downwards.
ATTCCATAACATCTTAATCCACCTTTAGAGTTTGTCTTCTTTTGGCTCCCTTTTACCCCTATGTCTATGAAATCTCAACCTAGAAGGAGGGGTTCACTATAGTCACTCTCTGTTTAGAACTCCAATTCCTGTCTTCCTAGTTCCACAAGGCTATCAAGTGCAATTCTCAGCCTCTCAATTGCCCATACGAAAGGAATGAAAATACTCCGAAGTCAAAGTCACCACCTAGGGCCGCTATTCTCACAGAGATCCTGGCCTGGTAGGCCCTCACTGTCTTCTTAACTGTACTATGCTTTCAACCAGAGATGTTTCCTTAATTGGTCCGCTCTTCCAGGTGCCTTCTGAAGGGGCATTGTTCCTGGTTATCAGAAGAGGACATCTCCATATCGACTTTTTGCCAAGCTTTCAGACATAGTTTTAGGACCACATTATACCCAAAGAGTATATATACATCTACACAGTCATGGAAACTTCAATCACCAGTGCCCACGAAAAATGTTAAGAACACAGACCCCAGTGCAGAGTCCTCAAAAAATAACTTCCATTCCAACGTATAACTGAAGAGGAAAACAAGTCACTTTCAACCAACTTTACTGTTTCATACTGTTATGAACTGAATTGTGCTCACCTTAAAATTCAGAGATTTAAGCCTTAACCCCCCCAACATGATGTATTGACAGATACAGTCTTTTAAGAGTTAATTAAGGTCCAATAAGCGTATATGGGTGGACTCATAATCCAATATGTCCTTACAGGGGGGAAGAGACACCACGGAGTGTACACACAGAGAAAAGGCTGTGTGAGAACACAATAAGGCAGCAGCTATCTACAAGCCAAGGAGAGAGGCCTCACTGGAAACCAATCCTGCCACAGCACCGTGATCTTGACCTTCCAGCCTCTAGAACTGAGAAAACAAATTTCCATTGTTTAAGCCACCCAGCCTGTGGTATTCTGTTATGGCAGTCCTAGGAGACTAATACACAGACATTGCACATCACCTGTACAATGTGGGAAAGCTCCCCGTGATATTATCTGTCCTAGAAACAGTACCGCAAATCCAGCATCGCCTAAATCCACCAGCGGGGCCTGACAAGTGGGCGTACACAAGGAATCCCAGTAAAATAGTAGTGCAAGAGTAGACAGCATGCGGAAGGAGACTAGGAAAGGGCTCTGGAGAACAAGTTATCTCAAATGGTCTTCCCTACTTCTTCGGCCAAGTGTGCAGAAGGTTGTGCAAGGGAACAAGGCGTATACTCAGCCAGGAGCTAAAGTTCAGCAAAGCCCATTCTATCATAAGAAACTTCTCATCAGACTCTACAATAATCCTTCTACAGGTTTCCCCCATCCCCCCGCTGCCATTATCACTACATGTGAAATCAGGATCCTGCCATGCCAAGATCGTGTCAAATTCACTAAGGTCACAGCAATGCCCCATGACCCACAGCTCCTCAACAACCTTCAGCGAGTGGCTCAGTCTCTCCAGAAGATGGAAGCAACATGAAGCACAGCAACTGAGCACACACAAACACATACAACCACATCCATCTCAAGTGCAGACCCGCACATCCTGGCTACGCACCCCCACCCACCACCATGCCCTGGCTCTGTCAGCACAGTCACCATGACACAGACACAGGGAGCAGCCTCTCGGGCTCTCTGCAGACACTAGCCGATGCACTCTCCCTGGCTGGCACCCTTCATGAAGTGGGCTATTTCCAACCTGTGTAAGCTAGCGTTTCGGGCGGGGAGATGCTCACAGGTGGCTACAGAGGGCCACCTGCCATTCACCTAGCTTCTGCCCCCACTGCCTTGGGGGGAAAACAGCATAGCCATTTCTCAGTATCTATTAGAATTTTATTTATTTATTTATTTTTAAGATTTATTTTTGTTTTTGACAGAGAGAGAGAGAGAAATACAGAGACAGAGAAAACAGGGAGGGCCCAGAACAGTCTTCATAGTTGCACATCATTGGATTTGCCACATAGTTCCATTCCACAGGTGGGCACAGGGCTGTACAGGGCAGGAACTGGGCCAGGGTCTTACTCCGGTGAGAACTGAACTCGGGGCACTCCCCAGTTCAGTATATAGGTCCGCACAGGCTGGGGCCAGGATTCAATCCACAGTCCCCGGGGCTGCAAAGTGAGTGTTTAACCCACTGAGCCATCCCGGCTTCCCCTCTATTAGAATTTAAAATATACACATCCTGGGAGATGCTAAGAGGTGGCTGCAGAGGGCCACCTGCCATTTCACCCAGCTTCTACCCCAATGCCATCACCTGGGTGGCCTTGGGGGGGGGGGGGGCGGCATAGCCATTTCTCAGTATCTATTAGCATTTTAAATATGCAAGTCCTACAACCCTGAAATTCCTTTTCTTGTCATCTATCCTTGAGAAACAATCTGCGTAAGTTGTACACAATCAGAAGGTACATCAAGAAGAGACTAGATAAAATATGTACATTCAAACTTTGACATTTTACACAGCTACTAAGAAGGCGGAGGGAGGGAGATCCAACATATATTAGAATGACTGACAAAACATCTTTCTGAGTTTAAAAAGCCATGGCATGCAACAACACAGAAGCAAGTCATAAACATGGTGAGTAAAATATGAAAACAAAACAATTCATTCTGTAAGATCCCAGCTATATAAAGCAGAAAAACAGGCAAAACTAGCTTATACTGTTAGAAGTCAGGACAGTGGTTAACCTTCGGGGTTATGGGTAGAGATTGGAAAGGGGCAAGAGAAGGCTTGGGGGAGGGGGGGCTGGTAAACTTCTGATTCTTGATCTGGATGATGATTCCATGGATGCATTCAGTTTGTGGAAATCCATCAAGCTGTCACTTATAATTACACTATTCTATATATGCATTTTACATTTTAATTAAATGTTTGGAAAATGGCAATAGCACCTTAGGATAAAAAAATAAAAGCCTCTCAGGAAGCTGGGATGGCTCAGCGGGTTAAGCGCTGAGAAGTTATAGCCAAAGTGGCCTCTACTCCCCCAACTGTACCCCAGGGTAGCTAACCAGGAGACCCCTGGTGAGAGGAGGTTTGGGAGTGGTTATTCATGGTGGGCAAGACAGGACTGCATTGCTCTGGCTTGCCCACGCCCCTCAGGTGGGCCTGTAGGACCTGCTCTCAGGTGGGGGCCCAACCAGGTGTGAAAGCAAACTATAATCCATCTGACGTTCCTGCCCCTGCTTTCTAAGCCCCTGAGCAGGTGAACCCGGATCAGCTATGTACAGGGGCGCAGAGAAGCTGGCCCCCCTTATAAGTCCTGGGTCACAGGGCTCCCCTCTAACCCACACCCCACCCAATCCAACTATTCCAGTGGGCGTGGAGGGGGAGTCTGCCTGGTTTATGAACACCTGAAGGGAATGTCAAAGCTCGAGTGAGAAGAAAATTTCCAAGCAGCACATAAAGCTGAAGGGTTTCTTAACCCAGGGCTACCAGCCCAGGGTTCTGAGGACTCCCGTATGCTTTCTGAATCAATGGGGTCGGTGTGGGAAGGAGGGTGTCAATGACACTTGGGCATAGAAAGGCATTGTCCTCATACCTGAAAACACTGTGCACCACCACACAAGCCAGAAGGGAAAATCATCCTACTATCACCAACACTCAAGAGAGTCAGCTTCCTAGCCAGCCTCCTGTTTTCATTGGTTCAGGTCTAGGAGCCAAGCAGGGGCTGGGCCCCTCCCTCTCTTCAGATGGACAGACAACAGCTGGTCTGGTCACATCTTCAGAAATGCTCAGCCACAAAACCTGGGAAGCAACCTTTTCCACCCTCCAGCCAAGGGCTTGGGTTTCCAACCAGCCTTCCTTTTCCTTCCCCGGAACTAATTTTAGCCTCCTTGGTTGTCAGAGTGGAACTTAAATAAATGGGCAGAGGAACATTTGCAAATAAGAGCATGAGCTCACCTCACAAAACACCTCAGCTCCAGCCCAGAAGCTGGCCAGAGACAAGTTCCATTGTGTGGAAAGCCAGGCCCCTAGAGCAGGTCCCCTTGGGAGGAGCGGCACACATCTGCCTAGTGGAGCCAGCTTCCTTTCCATTACCACCAGCTCCCAGTGATCACGTGTCATGAATGAAAACACCCAGAGGGGACTGCCAGTCCCTGAGAGTCTGGAAAAGGCACATGTACGTGTACAGCGAGACTGCGGTAACCAGGGCAGAGCAGGTGGCTGTCCAAAGCTGGGATGCTGGGATTGATCCTTGGCCAGGAGGCGGCGTGATGACCCCCAAACAACCCCAGCTTGCATTATCAGCTGCTTTCAGGTAACCTAAGAAACTTAACAAGGACCCAGAAGCAGGCAGCAGCATCTCCCCCTGCCACCCCTACCCCACCCCACCACGCATCCCCAAGTACAGAAGCGGACCACCAGACCTCCAGGAACAAGCACCTCTCAGGCTCGAGGGCCCGTGAGTCTGGAGGAGAAATTCAGACCAAAAAGGAAGCCCTAAACTAGGGGGATGGGTGTCTGCTGTGGAACAAAGAATTGGTGAAAGAATGAGAGAGAAAGGAAAGAAGATAAAAGATTCTGAGAAGGCAACCATGTTCCTTTGCAAAGACCCCAAAAGAAATGGAACTAGGATGTCGCAACCCCAGCAAGCAACCCTTTTCAACAGTCCTTCCCACCCCTGGGATGCAGATGGAACACAGAATCTTTTAAGACTGCTTCCTCCTACCTTAATAGCCCAGTCAGGAATCAGCCCCCAGAGCAGCAAGCTGTGTTTCGCGGAGTTCAAGATCAAAGAGGAGTCCTCCCTAACAGAGCTGCGAGCAGGTCGGGGAGGCATGGAGAACATACACAGGGGCCGCCAGCCAGCCAAGTCCACACAGGGATCAACCCTTAAGTCAGGGGCTCCTGTGCTGGCACCTGTCATGGGCAGTTCTGTCCACCACTCCTCCCCAGCTCCACAGGAGGAAGCCTGGCCCAGCCCTCCAACTCCCTGAGGCCAGGATAGAGACCTGTGCCCATACCTTTGGGCAGAGGCTGCCCCGCTGCCCTGGCATCCCGGGGCTCTGAGTTCCAGGCCCACAGGCCCTGCGGCTCCTCGGGGCGCCACACCGCAGGCCCGCTCGGGGGAAGCGGCATGCCGCGTGCTGCTACACCCCCCGGCGCTCCTCTGGGCGCACGCGGACAGCCTCAGCTCCAGCGGCTCCCCGGGGGGCGGACGGGGGCGGCGGGGCCGTGCCGAGGCCGCAGCAACAGGCCCTTCCTGACATTCTGCGCGTGTGGGAGGGAGAGGCACGAGTGCAGACCTCAAGGCAGCGGTCAGCGGCGGGTGGGCGGGTGCGGGCGGGCGCAATGCCCGGCCACCCACAACCGCCGCCTCCCTGAAACCCGAACCACTTCTGGGAAAACTCAAGGACGTCAGGATTCTCCTCAGTGGCCAGCAGTACTCCTGAACCACTCATTTCCAACCAAACTCTCCCACGCTGAGGCGGGTTTATCAAAGCACAAATCTCCTAGGCCCTGAGGAAATCCAACCTCCCACCCTGAATCTGATGGGGGAGGGGGGGAGGGCACTAGCTATGAACCCCATCTTCCACAACTGTCGGTCTCTTTAAACGCATGAGAACATTTTAGCTCAGCGGTTCTTATCCTGAGGTGATTTTGCACCCCCTAGACCCAGGACATCTGGTAATGCCTGAAGACACATTCAGGTGTCAGGATTAGAAATGCTACCAGCATTTCGTGGGTATAGGCCAGGGATGCTGCTAAACATCCTAAATGCACAGGTCAGCTCTGCCTGCACACACACACACACACACACACACCAAGAATCATCAGGTCCAAACTGTCAATAGTGTCAAGGCTGAGAAATCCTGTTCTAGAATGAGGCTCACCTAGCCAGGACTCTGCCTGAGGGCTGTCTATCAGTGTCATTATCAAAAGTATTACCCAGACCAGCCCTCACTCAGCCCCCATATTCCAGCCTATGGTAACAGGCCAGTAACTGCAAGTAGATCTAAACACTGACCTAATGTCCCTTGGTCCCCACATGTACTACCCCGGGCTCCCCAGGCAGAGAGCTAAATACACTGGCTTTCAGGGAGGAAGAGGAGGAGGAGAGGGAGGAAGAAGGGAGAAAACCAGGGCTGCAATTTGAACACTGGACAGGATCACAAAAAGCAGAAGTCACGTCCAGTGACTAGAACAGGTTAAGTCAAAGCAGCAAGACAAGAACAAACCCAGTGAACCCTCCAAGGACAGCAAGTTGCCCCTCAGGACTGGATATGTGCAGGGCTGCCAGGACTTCAAAGCCCAACCAGGGGGCCACAAATTCCTTGGACCAAAGTAGAACAGTGAGTGTGCATGCACGTGCATGTGTGCACAGGCACAGACACACTCTTACTTGTATTTTGCTGGGGGAAGAGTTTACATCTTTCATCAGATTCTCAGAGGAGCCCATGACACAAAGGATCAGGTAGGACAGGGGCTCTCCACTGGTGTCCCTACAAAGGAAGGTCCTTGGGGGACTTGCCAAGGTAAGTCCAGGTGCTGACTGGGGATCCTCCATGCCCAGAAAGACCCTGCAGGCAGTACACACAGGCACACCCAAACTGCCGGAGGCCATGGGGGTGTGGGTCTGATGTTTTCACCCAGCTATCGGGCACAGGATGGATAAGTTTCTCACTTCCTTTATCTTGGAAGAGCCTCCAAGAGCTGAGGAGGGTGCCTGCTCCTGCCAAAGGGCAGCCCAACCAGCCAGGCAGGGCAGAGTCTAGAGGGCCCAGCAGGTACAAAGACCAGGAGAGGACGAACCCTTCTCTGTGGAGGGGCGCCAGTGGCTCATGGCTCTGTGGTCCGAGTCCCTGACAGCTACCACTACAGTGGGCCTGAGCTTCACTCTACTCACATACACACACTTCTCCCCTGAGGAAATGGACGACAGTGGGGCAGCGAGCAGCCAGCCTAGGAGGGCAGGCCGGGGCGTCAAGGCCTGCACTTCCTGACAGGAGACAGGAGTCAGGTCCCTCTCCCCAGCCAGCAGCTCCTGACATTCCACTCACACTCTCTACCGCACCCCCACAGACCCTGATCTGAACCCCAAGTACAGTAAGAGACAGCTGTCAGCAGCTCTTGTGGGATACATGGATGTGTGTCTAGGATGACTACTGCAATGCAAGATCTAAATGACTTGTTTCCCAAAGACACTGGTCCAGACACAGAACACAAAGTACTTGCAAGAACTTACGGAACACTGGTCTCGCACCAAGTGCCATAAATCAGCCTTTTCTCCTAGGTCTGCGCCATCCCATACAGTAGCCACTGGCCAAATGTGGCGACGGAGCACTTAAAACGTGTAAAGCGTGCATTGCGATATTCTAGAAGTATAAAATACACACTGGATTTTCAAATAGTATAAAAAAAGAAGATAAAACACCTCACTCATTGTTTTAATGTTAATTTGAAATCATTATTTTGCATATATTGGGCTAAGTGAAATGTATCACTAAAGTTAATTTCACCTGGTTATGGACTGCATGTTTGTGGCCTTCAATAATTCCTACGTTGAAGCCCCAATGCCCAATGTGGTATTTGGAGATGGGGCCTTTAGGAGGTAATTTGGGTTAGACTAGTTCATGAGGGTGGGGCCATCATGCCGGGGTTAATGGAAAAGGAAGAGAGAAAACTCTCTCCTCCCAGTGAGTGCTGAGTGCCAAGGAAAAGCTACCCTGGGACCCAGTGAGAAGACAGCCATCTCCCAAACCGGAAGAGGGCCCTCCTGTGCAGGCACCCTACAAAGACTAAGACACCTATCGTGTTATTTTTTGGGTTTTTTTTTACTCACATGACTACCAAACATTTTTAAGTTATATATGTGGTCACATTATATTTCTGCTGGACACTACTGTTTTAGATCGTCCTTCTACAAAAGAACACTGTAATGGCACAAGGGAGGAGGTCATTCTAACAGCTAGCCAGGAGCTTGAAGGAAGGGCATCCATGATGTCACAGGAATAGGAAGGCCAGCTCTGCCCCCACCTGCACCTGGGGCAGCTCTTCCCATAGTTCCTCACAGGTTAGAGTAGTGGACTGGTTGGTGTGACCACAAGAAACATCCCATGGCCCTCACCTTCCTCCCAGGGCAGGAACATGAGTTGCTGGATTTCAGTCTAACTCCAGCTGCCCCACCTTGCAGGGTGTTGCCCAAAGACAGAGAGGCAAGCAAAGGGAAAAGGAGGGAAGTACAGTGCTTGAAGGGGAGTGGGGGAATCCATCCTGCCCTGCCTAATCAGAGAAGGAGGTGAATCTGGTGAGGCCAGAGTGAGACAAACTAGGAGAGTTCCAGGATCCCAGGAAAGTCCAGGCGGGTTCTAGACAGCCAAGTGAGCTGTGCGTGCCTATTAAGGTGGCTTGCTGCCACCCCGTCCCCCCACCCCCCCACCCCTCCACAGGCCAATGACTTACTTTCTTTGGGAAAAACCATCTCAGAACAGCACTTAAAAGGGACTAGAGGCAGAGAGGGGTACAAATTCAACAATCACCACGTTGCCTCTTGTACCACACAGTTAATGTATCCAAAAGATCCATAGCGCCCCCTCCCAGAGGGGCCAGGTACCAAAGAGGTCTCTATCCTCTGGTCCCTGCATGTAGGCTAGGAAAGAAACACCAAGCCCCACACAGAGAATTCACTTGCTTTGATGTAGACAGCTGAACCCAGCTACATCGCAAATGAGACGGGCGGAGTGGGGGTGGGGTGAGATGGAGATCCCGGATCCCCATCCTCTCAGCAGCGTGGGGATCCCAGTCCCGCCCCTGCACGCCCGGCCCCGCCCTTCGCGGGTTTCCCAGACTCCGCGCTGCTGCCACCGCGGGCAGCTAGGGACCCGCGCTGCATGTGTAATGGGGGCTGGGAACAAAGACGCGCAGGACCCAGCGCTCGGGTTGCCGCGCACCAGCCGCCCAGACCGCCCCGGGATTCTCCCTGGAGCTTCCATGCGCGATTCCCCACGCTTCCCAGGGCTGCCAGAAGCCATCCTAACCGGAGCGCGAAGCCCGTCCCTGCGTGCACACCCGATTTGGGCGCGCCCCAGCACCGCCAGAAAAGGAAACTCGTAGCTTCGGCTTTAGGAGAAAGAGCACCGCCCCTGCAGAACTCTGCATGTACACAATCGCACCCACACACCCTCAAACACGCGCGCGCGAGCCCAAAGCTAGCCCCGCGAGCCACCCACCCACGCCACGTGCTTCCCGGAGGCCAGAACGAACAGGAACCTGTTGGTTTTGCTTCTCGCCCTACCTCCCATCCCAGGCGCCCAAAACAAAGCGATCCGGCGGGTGGCTGCACCTCGCGCCCTGGGGCCCGACGCAGGGAAAGCGGGCGCAGGTGGGAGCCGGTGCCAGCGGTCCATTTTGCGCGGAACACGACGCAGACCCTGGTGGAATGTGGTGCAGGGGACCCCTCTGAGCTATGGAAAGCAACGCCCTCGCTTCGCTAGATCTAGTGGCCTTTCGGGTCGCGCAGTCCTTCCCCCAGCCGCTGCCGCACCTACAATCCGCCACCCTGGGATGAGATCTGCCCGCCCCGCTTGGCCACCTTCCCCACGCTCTGGTCTTCCTCTCATTCTCTGGGTTCCACGCGCCCGAGAAGCTCGAACCTCGACCCTGGGGCTCCGGGTCCCGGCCCCCATCGTGGGGTCGCCTCCGTGAACCGAAGTCCCGCAGACCGCCGCACAAACAAGATCGTCCCCCCCAAGAGCAGAGAGCGGGGCGTCAGGGAGCCCCTGGTCCCCGCCCCGGGAGGTGCCAGCTGGTTGCAGGTGGCGCGACAAGGCGGCTGCGGGCCCTCCCTTTGTTGGTAAACACCGCGCGCCGCTCGAGGCTGGCCCCGCGCGCCCTCCCTGAGCCCCCCACGCCGCGCCCCGTCCTTACCCGCGCACAGCGATCCCCAGAGGAGGGCGAGGGCCGCCCAGGGCGCCGTCATGTTCCGCGGCGCCGCCCCGCGGACACCCGGAGCCCGCGGGCAGGGCCGCGCGGCGCTCCTGGGGCGCGCAGGGCCCGGCGGCAGCTGCGCTCTTTCTCGCTCCTTCCTTCGGTCTCGTTCCCCGCGCGCTTTCTACGCCTTCGTCCCCGGGCAGCGTGCAGGCTCCAAGGGCCAGGCGGCGGGGCCGGGCTCAGGGCCGTTGCGGGAGGCGCCAGCTGCGGCCCGGGCTCCGGGGCGACGCGGGGACCGGGGGGCGGCGGCGGGGCGCGGGCCGGGGCGCGCCCAATTCAGGCATAGCGCTGTGGGGCTGGGCCCGGGCCCCCGGCGCAGGGGCCGAGTCCGGAGGGGCCATGAACGGGGGGGAGGGGTGGGGGGAGGGGAGCTGAACCGAGTCCAAAATGGCTCCTGAGCCGGGGCCGCGGAGCCGAGCCAGCGGGGAAACCCGGATGTTGGATACAAAGAGGCGGGCGAGCTGGGCGGGGAGGGGGAGGGGCGGCGGGCCCTCTGGCCGCGTGGTCCGCGCCCCCCTCAGGGGCGGGGCCCCAGAGAAACAACAACAGAGAAGCCCCGCCCCCAAGCCCGCTCCCTCCGGGAGGGCCAAGCTGGGCGCGCCTGTGGAGGTGACGGGGTCGGGCCCCAAACCATTGTGCCCCGTCCCGGGACCCCGTGCCCGCCACACGCGGAACTCATGCTCCGCACGCTGGCGCCCACCTTCCCGAATGCTCGCTGTCCTGAAACCCCGGAGCCGGTGAACATCCCCCTGGACTCGGACTCGGATTCCCCTTCGCTGCACGGTCTCCCCACCTGTGAAAAGGGAGTCCTAATGAACCGTAGGAGAGTCGACTCATGTCTTCTTCGGCTGCAGAAGGCTGACTTTTCTGAAATGACAAGCGGCTCCCCCACCTCACACACACACAAAGGCACAGCTGCGGATCCTGGAGTTGGACCCATCCCGGTGAGGGACGGAGCGGAGTCGCGGCGCGCCGAGCAGCAGCCGACGGGAAAGGGCCTCCCCACCAGTACTCCAGCCGGCCCTCAGCATCCCCCCTCTTCAGTCTGCACCTTCAAAACTGTGCGCAGTCGCCGCCGACTCCCGCCGGTGACGATCTTGACTAGCGAATGGCTTCCCTGCCCGCTTCACCCCCCAGGTTTCTTTGGGGGCTGTTGTTCTCTATCTCGGATTCCACCCTCCTTACCACACAACCAGAGTTCGGGAGGGCCCTAGGGGGCTCTCCGCTAAGGAGCAAAAGCCCGTCACAGCTCAGAGGTGGGAGGCAGGATCCTGGGATACAGAAGTTGTCCTTGCACTTCTGACTTGTCATAGCCTTTGTTAGGGCAGGAGCCGCCAGGAGGGAGATGGTGCCTGGAAGTCCTTTCACTTCTCTAGGCTTCGGTGTCCTGATACAGAAAGTGAAGAGGTCAGACTCCTTATGTGCTTTAAACCATATTCAAACAAAATCTTACGTAAAAGTCCACCAGTCCATACTGGAAGTTGACAGAAGTTGAAATGCGGTTCCACCACCTCCAGTTTCCAAAGCATCTGAAACACTTCAGGGACCTCACTTTGGAGTCACTACCCAGAAAGATTTCTGAGTTTCTAAAGGTCCCTTCCAGTTCTGGGAAATCCTATGTTGAAATAACAGCCCTTCCTTGCCACAACCTTTTACATTTAGTCCTTTTTTATCTATTAATAGATTGATGTCAATTTTACTAGTATAGCTTCCTAAAAAGTTCTGTGCATTTTCTCTGATTTGAATCCACTCTGCACCAAAAGCCATACCCACAATTATTTTTCAGATCTCACTCTCTCTGGGATGGATCCTTCATACTTTAGGTTTATCAGGCTGCTCTGAGAAAAGAATCTTGATTCCCAGAAGCCATTTTTATCAGCTGTTAGGATTTATTAGTGCCTTGATTCTTTCAGAGGTCCTAAGAAAGCACCTTACAGCCCTTGATTTCGTTTTTACTTACAGCCATGTCTTAAATTTGATAATCTTTTGTTGACTTAAAGGGATGGAGGTGAGAAAGTTACTTTTCCATTCTAGCACCTTTTTTCATTTCTATTTTGGCTTTTTTTTTTTTTTTTTTTTTTTTTTTTTTTTTTTTTTTTTTTTTTTTTTTTTTTTTTTTTTTTTTTTTTTTTTTTTTTTTTTTTTTTTTTTTTTTTTTTTTTAGTAATAGCTGACATTTTCAACATTCTGCCTAACAATTTCTTAAGCACAAATGTTAGTACGGTAGGTACTTTCTGTCTTCCAAGTTACCACAGGTTACTCAGTTTGCTTGCATTTTTGTCCAGCTTCCAATCATTTTCTCGCCATTTTTCATGTCTCCACCTACAGCCCAATTTCAATGTCACCTATATTCATTCTTTTTGGTTTTGGCACCAATTTCTCTGTTATCTATTACTATGTAATAAATCACTTTAAATCTCCACGCTTTAGAGCAAGCTTGTCCAACTACAGCCTGTGGGCCGCATATGACCCAGGAAGGCTTTGAATACAGCCCAATACAAATTCATAAACTTTCTTAAAACATGGAGTTTTTTTGTTTTTGTTTTTTTTAGTTCATTAGCTCTATTGTTAGTGCTAGTGTATTTTATGTGTGGCCCAAGACAATTCTTCCAATGTGGCTCAGGGAAGCCAAAAGATTGGACACTGCTGCTTTAAAATACTAGTGAATATTCATTTAGTTCATGAATCTGTAGGCTGGTGATTTAGGTTGGTTGACTGGGCAGTTCTGGTCTCACCTGGACTCACTCACATGTCTGAGGTGGTCAGCTACCCTACGGTTCATTCAGGATGGCTTTGGCCAGGCTAGCTTAAGCACAAACTTTTCATGAAAAAGGCAGAGAGCAAAGTGAGAGCAATCCCAACGGCATAAGGGCTTTTCAAGTCCCTGCTTACATGTTTGTGACAATCCCATTAGCTAAACTCGCAGAGCTGAGTCCAGACAGGGCACAACAAAATTCCATGGCAAAGGATGTGGATACAGTGATCCCTCGTTTTTCGCGGTTAATGGGGACCAGAGCCTTCCACGAAAGCTGAATAACCGCGAAGTAGGATTGGCCCCTAGGAATTTTCGTGTATGCGGGTACAAGAATGTTTTAAATATGTAAACAGTATTCATACTTTACTCATTTAAGACAAAAATGACAACAGTAGACGTATTTACTTAAACGTGTCAGTGCTAATTAATAAGGTTAATTACAAAACCTTATACAGTGATAAACACGAATCAACATTGCTTTCTGAGCGAGGCGAAGAGTCTTGTGTGGGTGGCGGAGGGGAGGCTGTCACTTGACTCGTAGAAGCTTTAGGCTCACTCGGAGACTCTTCTGCTGGAGGCGCTGACGGTAGAGCCGGGGGCTTTACCCTGGAGAGAAACATGGTGATGGGTAGTTGTTGTCTTTGTTTTTTCTTTTCCTTCAAAATTCCTCTGTACAAGGACATAACCCCGTCAACGGGGTTCTGGGCACCCCGGAGGAAGCTTTCGCAGGGGCACAGCGCTTAGGCGGCATTATAAGGGCTTAATTAATAAAAAAAGTTATCACTTAAACAAAACAAGTTATCGCCAACACAACACTAAAACCCCGTCAACGCTCCTTTCCGCCATGTGGCTGCCGACATGGTTGTATTTTTTCATTTTTATTTTTTGATGAATATTTTGGGGAAACCTGCGAAGCACTGAAGCCACAAAACATGAAGTGCGAAGTGGCGAGGGAACACTGTATAGAGATAAGTGAAACAAGGGGGCACTTTTTGCAACATAGTATAGGGATTGATGTTATATTAGCTTCATTAAAATAATCTGTTTCTTCTTTTACAGTGTTCTGGGATAGGTTATATGTGTGTATCATAGGGACAGACTGGTCTATGAAGATTTGGTAGAATCCCCTGTGAAACCAGCTGACAGCTTTTCTATACAGTAGTTCTTTGACAATCTCTTCTCTCCCCTTTAAGGAACTTAGTCTTTTTTAACTTTCTGTCTCTACTAGATTCATTTTGGTAAATTATTTCTCCCTAGGTCATTACCATTTCATCTAGGTTTTCATATTTATTTGCAGTTGTACAACATAGTCCTTGAAATTGTTTTGTTTCAATGTTAATTTTTCACTATTATTTTTATTTTGTGTCTTTCTGCTTTCCTCCCCTTTTGTTAGTTTACTTTTTCAAAACACTACTCCTTATTAATTCTGTTTTTTCCTGTTTTCCTCACTATGTGATCTTGTCTTCATTACTTATGTTCCCTTTCTTTTGTTCCCTATTTTTTTGCATGTGTTGTATTTTTAATTCATTTAACTTTTACTTTATCAACTTTACATTATTTTAAGCTATATTTAACCTCTTACTGCTTTAATTATATTTATTTTCTAGAAGCTCTGAAATTTGGGCTTATATTTCCCCTTTGTCCTAGAGTAGTTTCATAAAAAGCCTTTCTCTAGGCGAGGCTTTAAAACAAATACTAATTTCTCATTTTATTACACTGTGATTAAAGATTATATTATTTCTCTTTTCTGGAAACTTGAGATGTTTTCATTATGGTATAATAAATGGCCAATTTTATGAGAATACCAGGTGTATTCTCTATTAATTACTCCTTAATATAAGTTGCAAAGTTCTATATATATATGTATTCAGAAGATACAGATTCTGTTAGAATCTATAAGTGGATATCAAAGATTATCATTTAAAGTTGACAAACCAAATGGTTGAGGCTATAACATTTGTAACTAGTATATCTTCATTGTGCATTGTGGCTTTTAACATTATAGTGTCTTTCTTCGTTGTGTCTCATTTTTTCCTGAATTCTACTCTGTCAGACAGACATTGATACTATAATCTGCTTTTAAGATTTATTGTTTGAGAGGTGAGTGAGAGAGAAGGGCGGAGGGCCCTGAGCAGTGTTCACAGTTGTACGTCATTAGTTGTGACATGGTTTCATTCCACACAGGTGGATGTGGGGCACTGGGGGCCTCCTGCATGGGAGGCAAGAGCCTTTACCACCATATTAGCAGGTACCAGGGAGGGCCGGGGTCAGGATTCGATCCCCAGACCTCACAGTTGTGAGACAAGTGCTCCACCTGCTGAGCTATCCTGGCCTCCCCTGTAATCTGCTTTTTATATTCTGTATTTGCCTGGTTTAGTGTGGCCCACCTTTTTACTTTTTAGTCTTTCTGGGTCTCTTATTTTAGATGTGTCTCTTCTAAATAAGACAGTAAGATTTGTGAGCCAATCGGAACGAGTCTTTCCCTCAGCTAATTTGACTCATATGCTTGTCCTTCTATGTGCTGTGAGTATGATGCTGTATTGTCTGCATGCTTTTCACTATGTGGTCTAGTGCCTTTACTGTCTGTCTGGGCATTGAGGGAGACGTCTACTGTTATCCTAGTGGCTATCTTTATACGGTGCTCCAGCTCCCTTTTCCTTATTTAAGCCTCACCTATCTGGTCTGTCAACTTGAAGTGATGTTGTTTGACTGACACATACTGCCTTTGGCAACAAAGAGCTCTTTGTACTGTCTGTCCTCTTCCTTTTTCCGTTCTTTTTCATTTTAGTTGTGTTGCAGCTACCTTGTCAAAGCCTGTATTATTTGATACTATTCTTCTACCCTGATCCCCACTTTTACTGGTTTCCCCAATCATCTCCTAGTTGGATGAAGCTTCTTTTAATAGGATTCTAAGGGGGCTATTTCCTGAGTTCTTGCGTGATTAAAACTTTAAAAACATATATCCTTGATACTTAGGACAGCTTAGCTGGATGGTAAACACTTATTTCATATTTTTTAAGTTTCTTGAGAATGTTGCTCCATAGCTACTTGCTCTTTGGGAAGTCTGATGCCAACCTGATTTTTCCTTTGCAAAAAGACCAGTCTTTCGGGCCTAGAATCCCCCCTCCCCCAACTTCAAAGTGTAATAGTCAGCTAGGCTATTTCTTAGTTGATCATTCCAGAACAATTTTCCAAGTAACATGATAGGCATTTTCAAGCTCTAGATCCAGGTCTTTCTCTGTTGTTTACAGAAAGTTCTCGTGGGGTACAATTTTAAAGAAATACTAACTGTCCTATTGTCCTATCTTTGGCTTCAGGAGCTCCAATTTTACCTCTTTCTTTGCCTGTCTTCTTATCTGTCATTTTCTTTCTGGGCCTTTTTAGCTCTTCCTTTATATTGTGTTTGTGGTCTTCAATTTTTTCACCCCTTTCTTCTGCATGCTTTCCTGTGCTTGCAGTCATTTTTATATTCACTTGGATATGTTGTAATACAATCTTCATAATGATGATGATTTTATCTTTTGGTTCAAACTCTTTCCCAAGTTTGGGCAGTTCCCTTTTCACATATGCCTGTTGCTTTTCTATTTGTATTCTGAGTTCTTAAACTTCTGATGCATGGTATTCATTCATATTTATGACTGTTTTTTCAATTTTAAAATATTCAAGGGTTGTTTACTGTTCCTTTGGAGTATTTCATCAGCTTGAAAAGTTATGATTCTCACTTTTTCTTCCTGTATTTATATAGAGGGTGAGTTCCTTTTTGCATTTATGTTGATATGCTTGCAATTAACAAGCAACTCTATGGGGGCAGAGGTGAAATGGGGAATGAATTGAGTGGCTTTCCCTGTTTCTTGGTTCAAGAGAGCCCTTTTCTGTCCGTCAATAGTGTAACATTTCTTCAATAAGTAATCTCTAGGTGGTGATGCAGGGAACGGTCTGTTTTCTTCTGAATCTTCCACTTGCTGCAGCTAAGCCAGCACCTTCAGCATCTTGCTTCCTTTTTGAACTTTCCCCACTAAGGCTGCAGGGGCCACACTCTCTTTCAAGGTGACATTCTCTCTCTGGGCCCATGCATTTTCTACACCTCTTCCTCTGCTCTGCTCCACCAGGCTTCAGACCTGTTTGCAACATGTTCCACTCTGGGCGAGACCATAAGCAGTTTGGTTTAACTGAAGTGCCAACCTAGGACACAGACGGTGGCAGAACAATCTGGAGGATTTTGCAGGAGGTGGATTACATGAAGGCTTTTGCACTAATGTGAGCATGAAATAAAGGGGTCTAAAGTAAGACAGGAAGGATGGAGAAAGGAACTGCTTTAGAAGTTACTGAAGAAATAACCACAATCAATTAGTGACTGGTTTGACATGGGAAAGAGGGGGGAAAGAGTTTGGGGTTTGGGTTCCTGAATGAATGGATGAATGGTGGAACTTATTCAATGCAACAGGAATGCTGGAGGAGGAGGTTTGGGGAAGGGGAAGGGAAGATAAGTGGAGACTGAAGAGAACGCTGGTGGACTCCAAGGAGAGTTCTGGCTAGAAACACAGGTCTCTGTGTTACTGGTGTATAATAAATAGCAGTTGAAGCCCAAGATTAGATGAAATCATCCAACAAGATAGGACAGAATGGGAAGAAAACAACGAGGACAGAGATTTGGGCCCAGAAATAATGAAGGAGTAGACAGAGCAGAAGTATCAGTGAAGAAAGAATGCATGAGAGATTAGGAAAGCAGGACAAAAGTTGGAGAGAATGGCTATCAAAAAGAAGGATAAGAATAATTACTGTGGGGAAGCCGGGATGGCTCAGTGGGTTAAGCGCTCACTTTGCAGCCCTGGGGACTGAGGATCGAATCCCGGTCCCGGCCTGTGCGGAACCATATGCTGAACTGGGGAGTGTCCCCAGCTCAGTTCTCACCAGGGCGAGACCCCGGCCCAGTTCCTGCCCTGTGCAGCCCCACCCACCTGTGGAATAAAATTATGTGGAAAAACCAATGATGTGTAACTATGGAGACTGTTCTGGGCCCTCCCCCTTCTCTCTGTCTCTGACTCTGTATCTCTCTCTCTCTGTGTCAAAAACAATAAATAAATCTTAAAAAAAAAAAAAGAATAATTACTGCAATGAATTGAAACACATAAAACATGTTAAGTGTATCATACTGATACTAAAAATAAAACTCTAGTTGCCCTTAGAGGACGCTTGGGAATCAGCTCATTATTTTGAAAACTGGTGAATAAAGAAGAATCTACTTCTTCTGCCTCTCTTATATAGACAATACCATTGGATAACTGGAGAGGGGATGTTTTTCATGTAGAAGAATCCCAGATAATTAATGAAGGATAACAAAATTTTACCAGTAGTGAACTAATGGGAGTTAGGCTCGAACGTCACAGAAAACATCTGTGCCGGCGGAAGGGCACACCATTTATGAAGCTGTCTTACGTAAACAGGAAAATAATCCCACATGCTTCGGATCAAGCCTCTGGATCAGCGGTTATCAACCAGGGGCAATTGTGCTCTCTTACCTCTGGAGACACTTTTGGTTGTCACAACTTGGGGAAGGGGTGATTCTGTCATCAGTGAGAAGAGGCCAGTGGTACTGCTAAAGGTCTCAAAATGAGGACAGCCCTGCACAACAAAAAGCTGGTCCAAAATGCCACAGTGCTGAGGTTGAGAAATGCTGTATTAGATCCAACCACCAATTTATAGGAAATATAGAAGACAGAAAACATGTTAAATGACACCGAAGGGATAGGGGCAACAAAATCCAGAGTTTGGGAAATTCTCCGGGACAAATGACCCAATTTTTTCAACAAGGGAACTGAAAGGAGACGCACACACACGTAACACCTGCACGTGCACTGAACGGCACTGCCGGGGCCATGGCGTCTCCCAACAGATCTGGTGTGCCCGGGAGCCAGGCCGCCTGTGGGCAGAGCTGAAGCATGTTCACCAGGCCCGGCAGGTGTGTCTGGGTGGGAGGTGGGGAGCTGCACCCGGTGGGCAGGGAGGGAGGAGAGATGAGGAGGGACAGGTGCTAAAAGAAGGGTGAGAACATGGAGCGGACAAGAAAGGAGACTGGGAGGTACGTCAGACAGGTGCCATGAGGAGGGAGGCAGCGGGAACATCAGGGTGTGAGAAAGTGGCTGGGGGGGGGCACAGATAGAGGGAGGGGTCCTGGTATTGGGTGGGGTGGCTGTGGATTAAGGTTTTGGGGGGACTGGCCAGAGTCAGGGCTGGAGAAGGAGATAGGCTGGGGCCAGGGGAAGCAGGATGGCTTTGTCTCCCCCATTCTGCTTTGTTAGGTCCCTGGATTGGCTCCACTTCTGCCTTTGAAAAGGAAAATGTCACCATTTTTATTGGCAATGTCCAGGCTCAGTGTTGTCCTGCCTCCTGGGATACAGACAGAACAAGAGTGATGCTTTCCTGCCCTGGACACAAGAGCACAGGGACCAAAGCAGCCTATTTATGTTCAGAAGATGTACGAAGGTAGCTTCAAGGTGGTTCCGGGCAGGGATGGGACTTAGCAGGAATCAGGCAGCAGGCAGAGCCACTGGGAACAGGAGGATCCCCACTGTCCAAGGCCACACGTTCAAGTGGGGTCAGGGAGTTGGGGCCGGCAGGCTCAACGGGGCTCCCGGGCCTGCAGAATTCACGCCAAAGGCCCCCGTGGCTGGCCCAGGATTCTCTGCTCAAGCTGGGCGAACCTTGGAAGCAGGGCAGTGTAGACCTGAAGGGGTGGAAAGAGCAGTTTAGAACAGGGGTGAGGAGGTGCCTCCTCCATCTCTTTGCAGCTGGCCATTTAAGAATTTACATTCCATTTCTTTGCAATGTAATGGTTTTGGCTAGGCAAAAGAAAGGAAGCATCAACTCACAAAAGAAATGCTAGTAGTTCTCAGACTTGCAGTTGAAGATATTTTTAAAACTCTAGTTATGACAAGAAGCCCATTTTTGTTATATCTACAAAACTGAAAAAACGTTCTGGTAAAGATGCCTGGAAATGGCTATCCCTTTGCACAGCTGCTGGAAGGTGGTGATACAACCCTTCTGGAAATCAATTCGACTTTACTCGGTCTTAAGGCACTTTAAATTGCCCACAGACTTTGACCCAGTTATTCTCCTTCTGCAAAGCTCCCCTAAGGAACTAATCCTCAATGGAGGGTGCCAGGCCCACCAAGGGTCTTCTTAGACATCACTCAACATTCAGACGCAAGACTGCCAGGGCCCACACTGTGGCTCTCACGAGGAGACACTAGAGAACACACCTCTTGGTACAATGGCTGCAGGCGCTCCTCTTCCCTACGAGACTGTCTAGTGGGCCACATGGAAGTTTGCACAGGTGTCCAGAAAAGGGTCTCAGCCTCCCTGCCTCTGCCCTCCCTCCCCTTCAGGTTACCGCTCAGGCACAAGAAGATGAAACGCACACTGAATAGGTACAAGAACCACCTGGCTTTGAAACCTCATGTCCCACAGGAGCACCTCTTGTGACAACTCCGTCGGAAGAGACACGCCTATGAGAAGTCGCTGTGCTCAGGGAAACAGACAGGTATGTGTTTCCCACTCCAGCTGCATTTCCCAATTACAGGCCATCTTTGCATAAGCAGTGTTGCCTAGTACACTGTTGATGTTCCATTTTTTTTAGTGTCAAAGGACACAAAGCTAGAAAGTGAACAGAATAGGACAAGGTTTTGTTAACCCTTTACCCACACAGGGTTAACCATAAAAACTGAAAAACTGCTCTCAGACATGGAAAATGCTCCAATAAGTTATGATTCATTAGCCAGACAGAATATTATGCAGTCATTAAAAATAAAGTGTATATGCATTTTTTAAGAATGTAAATACTTATGCTATAATGTAGAATTTTAAAAGTGGGCTACAAAATTATATACACAATGTGCTGTGTAATACACCGAAACCAAAAAAAATAAAAAGGGAAAAAGGACCACAAAGAAACTCAACCCCACATTCTTATCTCATTCCTTTTTTTAAAGCTGTTTTCACCTGCAGCTCTGTAAGCCTTGCTGAGAAATGCAGGCGCACTTCAGGTGAGCACATGCTGTCTTACAGACAAGTGACTCTAAGACCAAGGCACTCGGATTTCTTTGGGACTCACAAACACCACGAGTGAGCAGTTCACACAATCCCATTCCTTCTGAATTTGGCTTAAATGGCTCCCAAGTCAAGTACTTTAGTAACTGGTCATGCAGCTAGAGAAACTCTATGAATGTAGTCAGAGGACAGTGACGGGGCTTTGATGTCCTCTCCCACTGCTACGTGCAGCTGAGCGGAGAGAAAACAGTTCCCGTTTTGAGTCTCCACTTGGGCACAGTCATTGAGAGAAAAAAGCCTGCAACCTGGGTGCTGAGAAGTCCAAGGCTACACCTGGGTTTCATGGTAAAGAGTTCCACAGGCTGTTAGTGACGGACCACACCCAAGCCAGGCAGAGCAGCGGTACACACACTGAGTATTTCCTGCCTGTAATGAGGCAGCTGCAACTGTTTGTTTCCCTAAAGCATTCTCCAAATACCTACCTTCTTCCTTGCTGGTCTCCTTCTAGGGATGAAAGAGCCAGACCCTGCCCCCGCCTTTCTTACCACCAAGGCTGACCACATGACCAAGTGGTCGTCTGCAGGGAGTTGAGGGGAACATACCAGGAGGACTCTCCCCAATACGTGTGTGAGGAGAGACTCTGCCCAATGCCATGCTTTGATTCCTGCCTGTGAACACAGCTGTGGGAGACATGATGTTTGGAGCAGTTGCAGACATCCTATGACCATCAGAGCAAAGCTGTCCACTACACTAGCCACAAGCCTTCTATGTGTGTGAGCACTTGAAATGTAACCAGTGTTCTGAGTACACCCCAGGCTGCAAAAGCTTCAGACAAAAAGTAAAATACCACATCGGCAATTTTTCTTACCGATTACATGTTAAAATGACAATATTTTGGACATATTGGATTATATAAACTATATTGTTAAAAGTGGTCATTTGTTTCTTTTAAGATTTATTTCATTGTTTTTGACAGAGAGAGAGAGACAGACGGGGGAGGACCTAGAGCAGTCTCGTTATATGTCATCAGTTTTCCACATGGTTTTGTTCCACGCAGGTGGGAAGGGCTGCACAGGCGGGAATTGGGCTGGGGGCCTCCCGCATGGGAGGCACGCCCCCTTGAGGCAGGGGCCAAACCAGGGGGGTGAGAACCAAACTGGGGTCCTCCTGCCTGGGAAGCACACCCCAGTTCAGCATATGGGCCTACAAGAGCCAGGGGCTGGGATTTGATCCTCGGTCCCTGGGGCTGCAAAGTGAGCCCTTAACCCACTGAGCCATCCCGGCTTCCCCTTATTTCTATTTTCTAACTGAGACTACTAGAAAATTTAAAATGGTATGTGGCTCTCCTGATGGTCCCAATGTCCACTGCTGATGCAGAGAACATCAAGGAACATGACCCGGAGCTGTGACACTGTTGAGGCAACACTGGCAACAACCTTCAGACCCGCTGTTACATAATAAAGCCATTCCAGTCAAAGATTCAAGCCTCGCAAGTGGCAGGCTAAAAGATGCACCCACTTCACAGGTAAAGAAAGAGGTTCAACGATGAGGAGTGCTGCTCAAGGTCACCTGAAGGTCAGACAGGGAGGGAGAGGCAGGATAAGCCCTTTATCTCAGTATCAGATCTTCGTACTATACTGAGCTGCCTCTCAGAGACACAGGACAGCACGCAGGAGAAGCTGGGCACACCTGTGTGGGTCACCTGCTCACCTAGACAGCATGAGCTTCTGCTTCCAAGATACGCTGGGAACAAGTCCCCGTGGTGTCTCTACATGTCAGACGACAGCTTTTGTTCCGGACTATTTTTTCAAGGTTTGTATAGCAGCCTTGGAAGATAGTGTCGCCCTCTGGGGGCAGAGGGAGAATTGTCTTGCTCACCAGGATAAAGAGACAGTGCCTCCTTTGGGGGCAAAGGTTTGTGTGCAGCTCCTTTATAAGGCTGGGGGTTTCTAAGCTCGGGGTCCCTCAGCTGTGACAGACATTGTGTGTACACAGTATCCACATGGGCCCATCCACATCACCCCACCTCAGGGCCAAAGCAAACTGAGGCAAACTGAGGCTCACACTGCCTCCCGACAGTGAGGAACAGCCCTGTCTGCACCCGCCCTGCGCCGGGGCTGCAAGAGGCTCTGGCACAGGCACAGTGGTACAGTGGATGCTGGGGTGGACCACCCAGCTCGCCCTTCAGGAATGGAGAACTGACTCTGCAGGCCTCAGCCGCGGGCCGCGCTGGGGACCGCTTCGGCTACAGTGCGCTGCCTTACCTCACCTCGGGGTGGCCTTCAGCCCACGTGCAGTGACTGACTGGCATGGGGTAGAAAGGCCTGGCCCATGCACCCCAACCGGGTAAAATTCAAACGGGCACCCCGCTTCAGCACTTCCCGTAGGACTGGTGAGGGGTCATCTGAAAGTGCACTGCACTCACCTCTGCCCTCTGCCCAGTCCGGCCTCTTCCTTTTCCCTCCCACAGATGGAGGTGCCAAGAGCACCTCACAAATCTCCTGCATCCTAGTAGACAACTCTGAATCCGCTTCCTGGGGAACCCAACCTGTAACAGGTGGGAGCTGCCGTCCCAGGGATTGCCTGGCCCAAGGGACAGCACAGCTGTTCTTGGATCCAGACTTCAGATTTAAGTGCTAGACACCCAGCACGCCTTGTGCTTATGTGACCGTCTTTCAGTGGCTTCTGTTACCAGGTGCAATGGAAGGGCCCACTGTGAGGCCTATGGAGCAATGAAGATGTGCCCACAATCTACCCAACCCCTGCGGCTGCAAAATCAGCAGTGTCTGTGAAGTTCAGCTGACAACCTTGTCTCTTTCACTGTTTCTATGACAACTTAAAAAAGAAAAGGTAGGATATCCCCTTTTAGCTGGGCACATCAACTTTAATGTAGGTAAAAAAGAAAAAACTTACCTTTTGGGAAAAAAGAACCTGGTTGGTTTTCACAGTGCAAGTGCTCTGACCACATTCTGATGGTCTCTCACCTGAGAAGCTCCTGGCGTTGGGGTAGCAGCTAATCTGGGCTTTGGGGCTAACTTCACAACCTCTGAAAAAGGCACGTCTGTCCCAGCTGCAAGGCCTAGAAGGGAAACCTCATTTCACATCAGTGTATATGAGGACATTAACCGAGAACAGCATTTTATCTCTGGGGTGGGGAAAAGTTCTAAAGCTGGATTACGGTGGTGTTTGCACAAGGCAGTAAATTTACTAAAAACCAGTGAATTGTACACTTAAAATTGGGTGGTTTTATGTCATTTAAATTCTGACTCAATAAAACTGTTATAAAAAAAAGAGAGAGAGAGAGAAAAGGAAGACTTTTAAGTGCAGGCTCTTCGACAGGGCCTGACTAGTCCTGCTCACAGATAGTGCCTGTCAGAATCAGCGGCTGACCCCTGACCTCTGACAGAAGATAGCCCCTCCTCTCAGCTGCACCTCCCATTCATTGCTCACTGCATTCCAGTCACCCCAGGGACCTCTGTTCTTCCTGCCTCAGCCTTTTCATGGTGTGGAATGTTCCCTTTTCGGTACCTATTTTCCTCTGGTCAGATAAGCTGCTGCTAAGAACCTCACTGGCTCTGCAGGGTCCCTAACCCTCCATCCCTAAGTACCATCTGCTGTCCTCAGAGCCTGTCTCACACGTTCTGGCTGCAGGTTTGTTGAAGTTTCCTACCTTACTGAGCTGGAAGCAATTGAGACCAGGGTCTGGCTCTGCACAACAGCCCTGGGGCCTAGCGCATGGCCTACATACAGGAGGCACTCACTACTCACTGCAAAGAGGTAGCAGAGCTGGAAAAGATGGGAGGTTGCCACAGGTAGGCAAGAAACAGGGAGGAATTTCCAGGCAATTTAAGGAGCAGTATCAGATTGACTGGAAAATGTACCTGCAAGAGTGAAGGAGGGCCCACTGCAGACGTGAGAACCCGTCTTCTCACCAAATGCTGGACTATCCCAGCTTAGAGCTGTACGAATGAGCAGATGGGATTAGTGGTGCAGCGGCCAGCAGAGACACTCATCGAGTCTGCAGTCCTCTCTCCACTCATTCAGACTGGCTGCATGGGACATCCATCCCTGCACCCAGCTGGGGAGGACAGATCTCCAGATAAAGTGGCTAATGCGCCTCAGAGAGGAAATGGTGTGCTAGGACTTAGCTCTGGCTTTGGTTTAGTTATTTATTTATTTATTATTTTTTAAGATTTTTATTAAGAGGGGTGGGGCAGAGCAGTCTCCACAGTTGTATATCATTAGTTGTGACATCATTTCATCCCACACAGGTGGATGTGGGGCCGTGCAGGGCAGGAACCGAACTGGAGGTGGGCGGCAAGAACCTTCACCGCCGTGCCATCTTATTGGGTACTGGTTGCGCCACAGTTCAGCATATGGGTTTGCACAGGCCAGTGGCCGGGAAATGATCCCCAGACCTGGAGATTGCGAGGCAAGTGCTTAACCACTGAGCTATCCCAGCATGCCTCAGGCTTTGGTTTTGGGGGACAGAGTAGGGCAGTACCCCAGGTTAACATCTGGCAGCTAAATGAAGAAATACAGTGGGGCACAGGCGTGGAGTCCCTAGAGGGTAGCTCCTTTCTGCACTGGCAGAAGGAGTAGGAAGGGGACCCCGGGCTTCTCCTGGGCAACAGGAAGGCCAGCAGGTTATGGAACAGGGTTTTCACAGTTCTAAGGAAAGTATTTTGAATTTAAGAGTCCTCTGCTCAGCAAGGTATCATTCTTTGGGAGGACAAAACAAAGCCCTTTGTTAACATGTAAGGCCTCAGAAAATTATCACCTACTGAATTCCCTCTTAAAAATGTACCGGTATCTAGGGGAGGCTGGGATGGCTCAGTGGGTTGGGCACTCACTTTGCAGCCCCAGGGACCAAGGATCAAGTCCTGGCCCCGGCCCATGCAGACCCATGTGCTGAGCTGGGGAGTGCCCCCGGTTCAGTTCTCGCTGGGGCGGGACCCCGGTGCAGTTCCTGCCCTGTGCAGCCCCGCCCACCTGTGGAGTGAAGCTATGTGGAGGAACCAATGGTGTGCGTCTGTGGAGACTGTTCGGAGCCCTCCCCCTTCTCTCTGTCTCTGTATCTCTCTCTTTCTCTGTCAAAAACAATAAAAAAATAAATCTTTAAAAAAATGTATCTAGGTTGTATATCCCAACAAAACTAGCATAGAAACAAAGGAAGAAGAAACTGGAGGGAGTTAAAAAAAAAAAGGAAGAATAAGTCATATGTCAGTGTAAGTAAAATCCAATATGATTATTTATATTTTAATTAAAAACATAATCTGGAAATAAATTGCCCAGTGATCTTGATACATGAGGTGACATGAGGTGAGGTGAGGTGAATCTGGTGTGGAAGGAGGGGAATAAAAAAGAGGTTAATTATTAAAAGAAGGATATGGTCCCTGATTTATTCTCTGTGTTGATAGAAAAATGTAACAGGTGCGTTAGGAAGTTAAGAGTACACATGTGAAGAATGGAACCTCTAGAGAGAGAAGACAGAGCCCTTGAGGTACATGCGTGGCCCGAAGGTGCACCCTGAGCAAGCTGACCCAATGGGAGGAAGCACGCCCGCGCCGTGGGCACATGCCGCTGCCACCAGAACGTGCCCAGATGGGGTAAGATTCCTTTTATTATTTGCAGTTTCAGCAAGGCCTCCTTCAGAGCAATGGGCCCCATTGAGCTGTCCAGGGTCCTGAACTGCTTAGTTCTGCAGCCTTCACCTTCACCTCAACTTCCTGCCTTTGCCCAAAAGATGGCTCTGGCCTTCAGCCACCTTTCCTGCCCACTGGCAGTCCACACCCAAATCTGCGTGCCCTCAGAGTGCCCTAGGTCCTTTCCCAACGTCCCTGTGCTCAGCCTGACTCACTCACTCAGGACCCTGCCTCCTTTTCTCCATGTTAAGTAGAGAACAAAGAAACAGAGGGGTGGGCTGGTTCTCATGTGCTGGGAGGGAGAAAAATGAAGCTATAGCCCTGAAGATTCCAAGGTCCCTAAAGACTAAGAACACCCCAATCTCCCCTGTCCACCCTCCTTAGCCCAGCCAGGGCACCAACCTCTTCCATCGACCTACCGTGGAAGGCTCGGTAAGCGGAGCCCACACAGGCTGAGTTGGCAGTGTCTGTGACGTACACCGGGGCACCAAACACATCTGCCAGGACCTGGGAAGGACAGGGTTCTTACTGTGGTGAGTCATTCCTCAGAGAGAACACAAGCATGCTGGGAGAATTTTCCAGGCTCTCATTCCTCATACATTTTCTGATACCTTTCATTCCACCTCTACTGCCTCGAAGAAAGTACCTCTGGCCATGCTACCCTGATGCTACTATTACCAGGATGGCCTAGTGGAAGTCTCTAGTGGAGGCCCACAGCAGTCCAGGCTGGGCTGCATCAGTTAACCATGCCATTAAAGACGAGGAGGAAGGAAGACTTAGGAAGTACACTTAGTCAACCATCAAGGTGTTGATGGCTGGGTGTCAGGCTAATATTAACAAGCCCAAACGGACCTAACTAACAAGGGCATGTTTTATAGGGATAAAGATAAAGTTTTCCACGTAGGGCCCCAAAACAAATTGCACAAATCTAGACTGGAGGATGTGTACGAAGAGGAGCTCACGTGGAAAAGACTTGGGGGTTTTAGCTGACCAGAAATTTTGCCGTAGATGCTGCCGATGGCCCACCCAGATCTCCTGACTGGACTGGTGTGCATCCCACCCCAGATGCTCCCAGGTGCCCCTCCTCAAAAGAACTGCTCTCAGCTGAACAGAGGCTGTCTCTCACAAGGGGTGATTTTCACCTCTCCCTAGGGCAGCCAGTTGGACCCCTTCCCCAAGGCAAAACTAAGTCTGTGGTATAGTTCTCCCCATGAGATCAAGCTGAAGCCGACTCAGCCAAAGCCACATGCTTGCCAGCCCTTCTGCCCCTGCCCTTCCTGCATCTTTCACTCCCCTTCTCCTTAGGGAACTCTCTCAACAAATCACTTATAGAAAAATGGCCATTTCTGACTCTGCTTCTAGAGAATTGCACCTAAGACCAGTCTATTATAAGCCAAAAGTTGACACACATATTCAAGCAGCTAAGGTGGCCTCAGGCCACACCCAAAAATGCTCAGTGTCCTGATTGAGATCCTGACAGTCCCAAGATGTAAAAGCCTGATTGTCAGACACCTGCAGGTTGATTCCAGTTTTGGTCATAGATTTCTAGCATAATGGAAGACCAGAAAGACAGTGAGAAAAGTCTGGCAAGTGTATTGTAAGAGGAATGACTGGGAACATGAGAGATCTTTAAATTGAAAGGGAGAAAATTTTAAGAAGACAAGGACGCTGGCATTTGATGCGGGACAGGCACTTTCCACGTGACACGAAAGGCAGTGCTGGTATCAGAAACAGCAGTTCCACAGAGCAGAGGATTTCATCTGAGTCTAGGCGAACCTGTTCGCAGTGTGAGCTGTAAGGCCATAGAACTGGCTTCCAGGGCAGCATGAGCTCCCCACCCCTGCAGGAGCGGGAGCAGACAGTCCTCATGGCTGAGTGTCTGGCTCTTAGACGTAACAGATGCTGAGGATGTCCTAGTGCAGGGCCTGCCACATGCCCTTACCTGTAAGATGTCCCTGTTGTGAGATGCGCCTCCAGTGGCCAAAATCTTTGTCTTGGGCACTGCAAGGAAAAAGCAAAAGCAAATGGCTGTGGCAATTCCCTCAAAGTAGAAAGGGCTGTTTCCAGAGTTCTTTAGCCACGAAGGGTGTGTGTTGAGCCACTGCCTCTTGCTTATCACATGACTAGGGGAGAGATCCAAAGCTGCTCTGTCGATGCCGGCTTGTCACATGTAATTTGCTGGTGAAGCTGCTGCCCCACCCACCCCTTGCTGTCTTCTTCTTTTTTAATCATTAAAATACAAACTCTCTCAACAGTCCAGTAATAGAAGGAAATTTACTTAAATTTTTTTTTGTTTGTTTTATTTTTTTTATTTACTTTTTTTTTTTAATTGTTCAATTTATTGTGGTGACATTGGTTGATATCAATTACATAGGTTCCAGGTGTACAATTCTACATTACATTGTCTATACATTGCATTCTGTGCTCACCACCCAGAATCAGCTCACTCTCCATCACCTTATGTCTGAGTCCCCCTCCCTACTCCCCCCACAACCTACTTAAATTCATAAAAGCCACACATCCAAAATTTATAAGAAACTTCTAAATTAACAAACATTTAAAAGCATTCTTTTTAAAACTAGTGTGCCTGCCAGAATCCCAAAATGGCCTCCAAATGAACCCTGCCTCCTAATAGTCAGACCTTCATGTAGCCCGCCTCCTCCCCCCCACGCAACAGGGCTGACTCAGGTAACCAATGGGATATTGTGTCAATGATGTGAATTCCAAGCTGGGTCATGAAAGACATCGACAGTCCACCGGGCTCTACTGTAGACACCTTCCCTAGGATCACTCTCTCTAGGGGCAGCTAACTGCCACGTCTTGAAGACACTCGAGCTATGGAGAGGTCTACCTGGAGGGGCTCGAGGCTGCCTGCCAACAACCATGTGAGGTGGCCACCATGCAAGCACATCTCACAGCCTTCGTCAAGCCTTCAGATGACTGAGGCCCCAGATGACACACTGACCGCAGTCAGAACCAACAAGCTATGCTAATCCTGAATTCTTGACCTATAGAGACTTCGTAAGATAATAATTGTGCATTGTGGTTGTAAGTCACTACGTCTTGAGGTAATTTGTTATACAGCGATAGATAACTGATACTAGTATAGTCAGACTATCCAATACATTGTTACACAGTACTAGTTATACTAGTCAGTGTTATAGAACAAGAAAAGGAAGTAAAATGTGTAAGGATTGAAAGAAACGTAAAACTACCATTATTTACAGATAATAGGCCATGTAGAAAAATTAAAAATAGGCAAACTAATAAAAGTTTAAAGTTGACAGATATAAAATCAATTTACATTAATCAGTGGCATTTCTAGCAATAATCAATTAGCAAATGTGACAGAAAATTATCTTTCACATTGGCAACCAGAAATGTAATGTAGACAGGAAATATCTTAGCAAAAAATTCAAAGGTCTATATGAAGAAAAAATTGAAAACATTAAAGAGTGGGAAGCCAGGATGGCTCAGTGGGTTAAGCGCTCGCTTTGCAGCCCCGGGGACCAGGGATCGAATCCTGGCCCCGGCCCATGTGGACCCATATGCTGAGCTGGGGAGTACCTCCAGTTCAGATCTCACCGGGGTGAAGACCCTGGCCCAGTTCCTGCCCTGTGCAGCCCCAAGCCCACCTGTGGAATGAAACTATGGGGAAAAACAATGATGTGAAACTATGGGGAAAAACAATGATGTGCAACTATGGAGACTGTTCTGGGCCCTTCCCCTTCTCTCTGTCTCTGTATCTCTTTCTCTGTCAAAAAAAAAAAAGAGTATCTAAATAAATTAAAGATATCCCAGGGGGGAAGCTGGGATGGCTCAGTGGGTTAAGCGCTCACTTTGCAGCGCCGGGGACCAGGGATCAATCCTGGCCCTGGCGCCACCCATGCGGACCCATATGCTGAACTGAAGAGCTCCCCCAGTTCAGTTCTCTCTCTGTCTCTGTATCTGTCAAAAGTAAATTAATTAATTAATTTAAAAAAAACAACAATGTTCTTAAAAAAAAAAAAAAAGATATTCCAGGGTTTTGGGTGAGTTTGAATCAGCATTATAAAAGTGTCAATTTTTTCAAATTAATTTACAAATTCAATGCAAATATATTACAAAATATATTACAAATATATTACAAATATTTATTACAAATATATTACAAATATATTACAAAATATTTATGGAAATATAAAGACCCATGAACAGCTAAGATATTATTGAAAGAGAAAAGTGAGGAGGGTGCCTGTTGCTATGTTGGATATGAAGACATTGTTATGGGCTGAATTGTGTCCCCCCCCAAGTTCATATGTTGAAGTCCTAACTCCCAGTACCTCCAAATTTGACTGTATTTGGAGGTAAAGACAAATACCTCTTTAAAGAGGTAATTAACTTAAAATGAGGCCATTAGGCTGGGCTGTAATCGAATATGACTGGTGTCCTCATAAGAAGAGTAAGTTGGAACTCACAGAGGGAAAACTCTATGAAAACAGGGATAATTTCTGTTGTTTTAATCCATATCATCTGTGGTACTTTGCAATGCAGCCCTAGCCAACCAATGCAGATATACTGTAAAGCTATAATTATACAGTGTATCCCAAGAACAGCCCAATAAACCAATGGAATAGAAAAGGGGTACAGAGAGACCCATGTATATATATATATATATATATAGGAACCTAATAAATGATAAGAGGGCACTACAAGTAAATGGGGAAAACAGAACTGGGTCACCATGTGGAAAAAATTAAATTGGATCCATCTTCTAACCAGCATAAGATCCTGCCAATTTTGGCATTTAGAGACTTTTCTTTCTTTCTTTCTTTTTTAAAGATGTATTGCTTTAAAGAGAAAATGAGAGAGAGAGAGAGAAAGAGAGAAGGGGGGAGGGCCCAGAGCAGTCTCTATAGTTGTACATCATTAGTTGTGACATAGTTTCATTTCACACAGGTGGATATGGGGCTGTGTGGGGTGGGAACTGAACTGGGGGCCCCCTGCGTGGAAGGTGAGAACCTTGGCCACCATCCCAGCAGTTACCAATTGAGCTACAAGTCAGCATATGGGTTTGCACGGGCCAGGCCGGGATCCGATCCCTAGACCTCGCAGTTGCAAGACAAGGGCTCAACCTGTTGAGATTTTGGGATGATTCTTTGTTGTAGAGGGTTGTCCTATACATTGTAGGATGTTTAACAGCAACCCCGGTCTCTACCCATGAGATGCCAGTACCACTTCCCACTTATGACAACCAAAACTGTCTCCAGATACTGTCAAGCATCCGCTGAGAGTCAAAACTGCCCCCGCTGAAAACCACTGGTATAATATAAATTCTAGTAAAAAGAACAGAGAAAATGGAGGGGAAGATAATGTCATAAATTTGCCCAACTTAAAGAAAGTCAGGTGTATTCAGATGAAAGGGGTCAATGAGTATTCAGCACCATGAATGAACAGGCCTGTGCCTAGACATTGAGAAATTTCAGAATCAAGGAGCAAAAGAAGATTCTAGAAGATTCAGTGGTGTCTCAACATCAAGAAGGCGACCACTCCTTCCACAAAGTAGACATAGGCCAGTGGCTAAGAACCCCAAGTCTGGCGTTAGACTGACGGGGCTCAGAAGCTCTGCCAGCCCCCCATAAGTGACCTAACACTCAGTTTCCTGTTTTGTGGAGTGGCAGTACTACCGGCACCTGCCTCAGAGGCACTGTTATTAATAAGGACCATGTGCTTAGAACTTGACAGCTATCATTATCATGATCATCACGTCTCACTTGTTCTCCTTAGACACTATTAAAACAAGACTGTAACCAGTGAAATACAGAAACCCTGGGTCAGTCCACACGGCAGCCAGGAGGATGATGCCTCTGGTGTGCACAGTGTTTGTATTTCTGAGCAAATTCATTTACACAATCTTGTCTGAGAGGAACCCAGCAGAGCTGGCGAGACAGGTTTGAGTCTGCTTCTAAGCTTGCTCAGAAGATATGTAATTTGAGGCTGCTTTGCACAGGAAATGCTGTAGAGGCTGGGGGTACTGGCATGCTCACCATACCCCTCCTGAGCCCAGGAGCACCTCTCTGCCCTCACTATCTCTCCCGAACCTGGGGCTATTGGGCCACCAGTGTGCTCACCTGACAGCCCGAGGGCCCCTAAGGCCAGGGACTGAGCACCAGTCCCACCCCTGCCCTGTTCCCCTGACCTCATTTTTCACAGAACTCAGAAGTCTTGAAGGCCTTTAGGGAATTTCTTTTTCAGTTTGACTGGTAGGATGGAATGGGAGGGCTTATAATGCTCATTTACTTGCATTCATGCATTGACTGATAAGGGGATAGGTGATGAGAAATGTCACTAGGCGACTTCATTGTTGTGTGAACATCACAGAGCATGCTTATGCAAACCCAGATGGTCTAGCCTGCTACACACCTGGGCTGTATGGTAGCCTACTGCTGCTAGGCTGCAAACCTGCACAGCATGTTACTGCATGGAATACTGTGGGTGATTGTAACACAATGGTATTTGTGTATCTAAACATATCTGAACAGAAAAGGTACAATGCTTTTATACAACTGGCAGCACAGGTCTGTACACCAGCATCACCACAAACACATCAGTAATGCGTTGTGTTATGATGTTAAAAATGTCTACGGGGAAGCCAGGATGGCTCAGTGGGTTAAGCGCTCACTTTGCAGCCCTGGGGACTGAGAATCGAATCCCAGCCCCGGCCTGTGTGGACCCATATGCTGAACTGGGGAGTGCCCCCAGCTCAGTTCTCACCACGGTGAGACCCTGGCCCAGTTCCTGCCCTGTGCAGCCCACTCCCACCTGTGGAATAAAACTATGTGGAAAAACAAATGATGTGCAACTATGGAGACTGTTCTGGGCCCTCCCCCTTCTCTCTGTCTCTGTATCTGTCTCTCTGTCAAAAACAATAAAAACTAAAATAAATAAATAAATCTTAAAAAAAAAAGGGGGGGGAAAGCTGGGATGGCTCAGCGGGTTAGGCGCTCGCTTTGAAGCCCCAAGGACCGAGGATCAAATCCCGGCTCCAGCCCATGTGGACCCACATGATGAACAGGGGTGTCCTTCCCGAACACGGTGAGGCCACCAGTTCAGTTAAAAAAAAAAAAAAATGTCTACGATGTCACTAGGTGATAGGAAATTTTCAGCTCCATTATAATCTTATGGGACTATCGTCACATACGCGGTCCATTGGGGACCAAAATGTCATATGTGGCACATGGCTGCACTTAAAATTTTTTATGGCACACACACATCCTGAAAAATGTACATGCACTTCATAAGCTGACAGCATGGCAAATTTTCACAAATGAAAGCAAACAGGTATCACCCAGGACACAGAACATCACCAGCAACTCATAGGCCTTCTCATGCCACCCCCACTCCTAAAAGCTAACTATTCTGACTTCCAACAACAGTAAACGGCTTTGTCTGTTTCTGAATTCGATGTACTTGGAACCCAGTCAGCCATATGTACTTCGTTTGGCTCCTTTTGCTCAGTTCCATTTGAGATTCATCGAATTTGTGTAGTTGAGGCTGCTTTGTTTTCATTTCATATCACATTGCATGAAGCCCCACAATGCACTTATCCTGTCTACTATCAACAGGCGTTGATTTTTTTCCCTGTGTGGGGCTACTAAGCATAGAGCCATGACGACGTTTCTGTTATGTGTTCACGGAGAGGTGTGTGTGCAGCTTTAGTAGGTGCTACCTAACAGGTTTTTAGGTTTCCCCAGTGCTACTTTTTGTGAAACCTCTGGATTTTTTAAAAATTGTTTGAGAGAGAGAGAAAGGAGGGCCCAGAGTTGTACATCATTAGTTGTGACATGGCTTCATTCCACACAGGTGGATGTGGGGCTGTCAAGGTGGACACTGAACTGGGGGCCTCCCACATGGCAGACTGAGACCCTTCACTGCCAAGCTCTCCTGGCAGTTACCAGCTGTGCCACAGTTTAGCATATGGGGTTGCATGGGCCAGGGCCAGGAATCGAACCCCAGATCGCGTGATTGCCGGGCAAGTGCTCAACCACTGAGCTATCTGAGCATCCCCCCTCCTCCCATGCTTATTTTTAAAATATCTTTTAACTTGGTTCGGTCAAAGACATAACGCATATATTACACAGAACTTAGATAGCACACAAAAGTATAGCCACTCTTCGCTTAATGACCTACCCGTTTAATGGCAACTTGGACATATGACCAGTTCTTCAGCATGGGGAATCCCTTTTCTTAGTCTGTGTGAGTCTCGAGGACCCCCTTTCTCAGTCTGTGTGAGTCTTGGGGACTCCCTTTCTCAGTCTTTATCTCAGTCCTGCAGTCGGCATCTGCAATTATGCAAGACTACTTTGTTTATAAGTGCATTGTTGCGTGATAGCTATTGAAAAATTCATGCCCGGGGAAGCCGGGATGGCTCAGCGGGTTAAGTGTTCATTTTGCAGCCCTGGATTCTGAGGATCAAATCCTGGCCCTGGCCCTTGTGGACCCATATGCTGAACTGGGGTGTGCTTCCCATGTGGGAGGCCCCCAGTTCAGTTCTTGCCAGGGTGAGCTTCCCATGCAGGAGGCCCCGGGTTCAGCCCCTGGCTTGAGAGGGCGTGCCTCCCATGTGGAGGCCCCAGCCCAGTTCCTACCCTGCTTGGCCCCCGCCCACCTGTGTGGAATGAAACCATGTCAAAAACTGATGATGTACAACTATGGAGACTGCTCTGGGCCCTCCTACTTCTCTCTGTCTCTGTTAAAAACAATAAAATAAATCTTAAAAAAAGAAAGAATGAAAAATACATACCCTATGGGGTCATGAAATAGCACAAGACATCTGCCTTTAAGCTCCTCGATTATTGAGCAATTCACTTAACAACCTAGTCGTAGGAACAGAACTCAGCCATTGCGTGAGGAGTGCCTGGACCACCAGGAGGCCATTAAGCAAAGACGCTTCAGGGGTTTTCTATCCTCTCTGGTGACAATAGCTGCTGCTCAGAGAGGGACAGATATTAATACATCTTAGGAACCTGGACCCCAACTTCTTTGCCGAACCCCCAAGCCATTCCACCTCATCAGTAAGGGAAACTCACTCCTAAAGCTGCCCATTCCACAGCTCAAGTTCCTGGAAAGCCTTTCTCCCGATGTGCCTCCCCAGGCTTGGTTCTGCCCTCCACTCCAGGCCTCTCAGTTTGGACAGTGAATCCACATCCCCAGTCTTTCCTGCCCAAGATGAAATGCCGAGAACTGTGCCCCAGGCAGTGGGGCCTGGCCAGGCCAGAGGTCAGGGTCCAGCCGTGGCCCTTAGCGCAGGCCCTTCCCTCCTGTGTGCCTGTCCTCAGGGTCCAAAACTTGGAACAGCCACTCTGCAGGTTGCAGCTCAGGGTTAGAGAAAGGTGTCCAAGCCCTACAGCTCCTGGCCAGGAGATCAGGCCAGTGGGGACAGAGCAGAGAAGCAGGAACAGCCTGTCCCCTCGTGTCTACCCACACATGCCCGTAGACTCAGCTCTCACCAGACTCCACCTCCTTTCTGCACGCGTCCCTATAATGGAGCCTTAAAAGACAGTGCCCTGCCAGGCAGGCCATGCCTGAAGGCCGAGAAGTGTGAGCAGGACCCTGGGCCCCTCCCCAGAACAGCACCCCTGCAGCTCACTTACTGACTCGGTAGCCCAGGCCCTCGGCATGAATCCTCTTGGCCATGAACTGTCCTTCGATCAGTGCTCGGATCTCCACATCCCGGGGGAATGCTGAGACCTGTGTCCGGGAAAAAGTGGGAACAGAGTAAAGAGCACTCATTGTCCACTCGTGCACGTGTGTGTGTGTGTGTGTGTGGTCTTTTTAAACAATAGCCCAGACTCAGAACTTGTGACTTAGGCCCCCATAGAGCTCATGCATGGCTGGGCTCCTGAACCGCTGCCCATCACACACTCACACAAACACACACAACTCACACACACATGCTCACAACCTCACGTATCACTATGGGGAGTCTGAGCCCCAGGGAGCTCCGGCCACTGCGGGGTCAAGTTCTGCCTCTGCCACTCAGCCCTGTGACCTTGCTGAGCCTCGTTTTCTTTCTTAACACAACTGAGGTAACTTAAGTGGTTCCTATGTTTTAGAGCTGCTATAATGATCAAAGTAGACAAGAGAGCCTGGTTGGTCTAGTCGGGGGTGGCGAACCTGTAGCATGTGGAGCAATTATTTTGGCACGCGGAATTATTGTTTTTTGTTATAAAAACATACTATGCCTCTTATAGACATAAAAAT
The DNA here is from genome assembly GCA_004027555.1 of Craseonycteris thonglongyai. NCBI lineage: Eukaryota > Metazoa > Chordata > Mammalia > Chiroptera > Craseonycteridae > Craseonycteris > Craseonycteris thonglongyai. The sequence goes on along the minus strand of PVKE010003114.1, from coordinate 35,819 downwards.
AATCGATACCTCTATCTCACTCGATGGGTTGGCACGCGAGTTGAGCGAGAATACTCTTATTTCATAAACTTTGGCACTCAATCACCAAAAGGTTCGCCACCCCTGGGAGAGCCAGGAGCTTATACTGAGAACATCCAAGCATGGGGTTTCCTTCAGGCTGAAGCTGACTGATGGGTGTCACGTCCAGCTTGGCCTGTAGCCCCCGAGACCAATGATGGGTGCTCCCACTTCCTCCCTCATGGACTACACCAACCTGACTCACCTACTCTCAGTTCCTCAGACTGCTCCCCCTGCCCGACGTCCGCCCCCTTCCCATGGTGGGATCCCTCTCATCCTTCAAGTCTCTACCTCAGGGCCACCTCCTCAGAGAGGCTGCACATAGTCACCACCTCTGGGCCAGTCTCCCAGTTCCCCTGCTTTCTCATGTGGCACTTTGTTCTTTATGCTCCTAGTCACGGCGCCCACTCTAATCCTGCATGTGTATGGTCACTTGTTCACTGCCCATCTTCCTCCCAGACAATGGGCTCAGCGGGGGCACAGGCCTTATTCTCCTCTGGACCCCAATGCCTGGCACCAATCACACATATCTGCTGGTTGAACTAATGAAGAAAACTACCTTCTCCTTGACAAACCTGGACAGATTTACGCAAAAGAGAACGGACATATCTGATCCTCCATCAGAAGACCGCGACGAACCCCCTACACTTCCTACAAAGCTGTCTGCAGTCTGATATGTGGCGTATTATCGGCCATGTAACCCAACCAGCTCTGCTCAGCTACTGACAGAGTGACTCACTGAAGCCCCCAGACGTCAGGGTCAGACACATCTCTCACGTCCAACCCTCAATATGGTGACCTCACAAAAAAGTCAATTCAAAGCAAGAAATGACAGATCTCTCCTGGGAAAGGCCGCACGGTGGAGGGGAAAATAAAATAGCAGCTTCAGGGCCACACACAAGTCTGAGCCCCTCCACCACCTGAGGCCTTGTGACTGGGGTGCCTTATCTGGTCTCCTGGGCCCCACTTCTCCATCTGTCAAGGGGGTAAGAACCCCACCCTCACAAAGTGGCTTTGAGAGGTAAATGAGGAAGAGAAAGAAAACCCCAGCACAGCACTGGAACTAAATAAACGCTGACCAATGGGAGAGCCCCCCCATTCCAGAGACTTTCACTGAGGAGGAATTCACGATCGGATCTGTGAGCTGCTGGTCAGTGAGGGATAAAGCTCGCCGAGGAAGCAGGCTCTGTGGCACTCAGCGATTAGCAGTGAGAGCACGCTAGTGCAGGGGGACCCCGGAAGTGTTCTGCGCCCCTTTGAGAGAAAGGATGCCATGTCTTAGGTCCTGCCGACTCCCAAGCATCCCGCGTGTACCCTTCCTGGCATATCAAAAATGTTTATTTTATGAATGGATGACTGAACGAATGAAGTCCCTAAAAGTAGCATAATGTGGTAGGTGACTTAAAATGTAATACTCAGAGATGGAGTTAATGTAGTTCCAATACCAGTAACACACATACCTCGCGGTTTTCTGCACTAAATCTGTGACGTCCAGTCATTTCAGGAGTGATCTCCATTACGTCAAAATAGAAACCTGAAACAGACCAGGAAGAGATGAGCCTTCATTGGCCAAAGTCAAAAGATGCGTTTCTCAACCAACTCAGAAAAGCACAGGGTGAAATGACTCCACATCCTTGTCCCCAGGCCACTTCTCCCGGGGCCACCTGCAGATCCTCCCAGCTCCTTCTCCGGCAGGACACAGGGCAACTGGGAAGGCCGAGGCTAGCTTTGTGAGGCAGCCCTTCCTCCTCTCACCTGGCAGGCCAGGCCCGGGGGCGGCCGCCCCCCAGCCAGAAAGTACCAGCGCAGGTTTGATCGAGGGAGGCAGGTGTGCCCCCTTCCGGCCCAGACACTGCGCACATTTCCTAACAGGACTCTGTGTCCGGGGCAGAAAGCTGCGTTTGGAGACACACCAGGCCAGAGGAGGCGCTGCAGCTGCCATCTCTGATGCTGTCACCAGGGGCTTCAAGGGTGACAGAAGATGCAGTATGGCTCAATCTTCCACCCTGGGCACAGGGGCAGACATAAGCAGCCTCGTAGCCCACCTCACTCAGAACACGGGGTCTCACACCAGCTTGGAAGGCCCATGGAGAAGAGGTGTGGATGGACAGGGCCCCACTTGGCTTCTCCCTGGCCTTCTCCCCCCTTCATGAGGCCCCAGGCCCTGCCCCTCCCACAGGCAGCTGCTGCCCCTTCACAGGCCTGGGCATCATCAAATAGCCTACCCAGGTGTCCACCGTTCCCCATCTCCCTGGAACGTAGCGCCTTAGAGAACTCGCTCCAGGAACACGAAGCGGACTCATCACGGATCTTCTCTCTCATGAGGGAGCCATTTTTAAAGCTGCAGAAGTGTATACAACCCTGAGGGAGGGACCCAGCACTTGACTGGACCCATGTGTTTCCATGAAGAGTCCCAAGTAGAGGGGCTACAGGTCAGGCTGGACCACAAGCCCGTCACTGCATGACAGGGATAGGAGGCTCAGCCTCAGGTATCAGGCCCAGCTGATATCCTCAGGCATCCCCAGGAAATGCACTTGTCTTGGGCTGTTTACAAAGGAGCCCAGAGAGGTACAGGGACCTGGGGTTTCTGCACACTGTATCACCGGAACAACCGGGAAGGGCTGGCTAGACTGACTAGACCCACACGTCCTCCAGAGGCCCCCAGAGGTGAGAGGCTCTGAAACCTCACTCAGTCACTTCCAGCAAGTCTCCAGGCCTGTGTTCAGGACACAGAGGATACCCCTTTCGTGAGAACTGTCAGGAAGCAGGATGTCCTTACTACCCCATGTCCCAAACAGGTCATACCACCACTATGAAGTACTCTCACTGTCCCCGATTTAAGAGCCAAGTTGGCTCAGGGGTGGTGTGGTGCCTGCCCCAGGCCACACAGGAGGGGGTGTGGGGGTGGGATCTGAAGCTCGGTTTTGGGGGACTCCAGGGCCTGGGTTCCTACCCGCCTCCCCCAGCTCTGGCGTCAGCCAAGGCCCCAGGGTCTCAGCTGCCCACGGGTGGAATGACTGCTTAGGGCAGTGACTTGGGGCGCTCCAGATGGGGCCAGGCCTGCCCGAGCCTCCTCACCCCACCTACCACAGAAGCGCCATGTAGTGCTGGGGGTCGATCGGGTTGCAGAAAATATGGCCTTCTAGGGCAGGCATGGGCTCCTGGAGCCACAGAAATAGGGTGTCACTGGTGCCCAGGCTGACCTGGGGAGAGACGGGCAGCGTGAGTCACCCATCTTTGCCCAGCTCCGCCCAGCCCGGCCCCACTGCTTCCCTCCTGTTGCAGACCTCAGATGAAATGCCAGGTCCTCAGACAACCCTCTTCTAACGTGCAAAGGCAGCTCCCCAGATACAGGTCATCCTGGATGCTACAGTCTGGTTTTCTAAAACTTATAACTGTGTCTAATGCTGTGGGTGATGCTGGTTCTCACGAACCCCAGGAAGGCACAGGTGATGTCTTCCTTATCATCTGGGGAGCTCACAGTCCTCTGGCCCAATGTCTGATCTTTCTGCCACTGTGCCCACCAAGACTGGCCATTGTCAAAGCAAGTAGGGGACTCAGCAAAGGCCAACGACCTTCTAAGGGAGGACATGTGGCAGGTCCTAAGACCCGGGTCTCCCTAGCCCCTCCTTTAGCTGCCTTTTGAAACCCGCAGACCCTCTCATAGGGAGCAAAGCTGCTGGTGAGACCCACACCCCTGTCCCCCCGGGCTAAAAGAGCTGCCTCCTGTGAGTGTGTGGTCACCTTACCGCAATGTCACCTTCCTCCAGCTTCATGCCTGCCAGCGATGCTGAGGATGGGAGGGGAGTCTCTGGTTAGCAGACCATGGGAGCCACAAAACGAATTACAATCACCTGCCAGATGGGAGAGCAGCTTCACCTCCCACCTGAATCCACATGCTTGGGGTAGAGGCAGGAACAAGGTGAGCTGAGGGCTCAGTAGGTCCCAAAAGGAAGTCCCAGGGTTCTGAAGGTGGAGTGTCTGTGGTCAGGGCCTCTGATGTGGGGCTAGGGTCTCTTCCCTAAAGGTTCCCAATTCCCACCCGCTGTCTGGCACTCCCAGGAGTTCAGAGAACCAAGGTCACCAAGTGAAGACACCAGGACACACATGGCAGAGAACAAAAGTGAGGCAGGAGTGAGGGGCTTTGCTCCTCCCCAGCAGTATGACAGGGGGCCCAGTGATGTGGATGGTCTGTGCCCCTGTTCAGCACGAGGGCCATGACAGCAATCTTCCTCTGTTCTGTTCACTGATATACTCTGGAACCGAAAGAAGGCCTGGCATGTAGTAGGTGTTCACTAAACATTGAGAAAATGAATGAAAGGAGGAATGGAGTATTCAGAGCACTGCTGGTGAGGTGCAATCAGCAGTGTGTGTCAGAGCCTTGGATCCAGGAATCCCCTGAGGACTTATCCTATAGGGACAAGGGACAACACAGGATGTGTATCCCAACATTGTTTGCATTGCCCGAACACTGGAAGCCTTGCCAACCTCCATCACAGGGCACTGGTGAAATGAATGCTGGGACAACCGAACCCTAGACACCCATTACAATGATGTCATACAAAAAAATAAATACTTATTTATGGGCATAGAAAGGTCAGAAAGCTAGCCATCAAAATTTTAACTATGGTTATTTCTGGGTTAAGGGATTATAGATGATATTTATATTCTTCCTTTGGTTTGTTGGTATTAAAAAAAAATTTTTTTTCTGCAATGAAGAGGTATCCCTCGAATGAAAAAAAGAGGGGGATGCCGGGATACCTCAACAGGTTGAGTGCTTGCCTCACTAACCATGGGGTCCCAGCAGCAAAGGTTCTCATTCCCCATTCAGTTCCCACCCCGCACAGCCCCTTGTCCAACTGTGCGGAATGAAACTGTGTCACAACTAGTGATGTACAACTATGGCGACTGCTCTGGTCCTCCCCACTTCTCTCGCTCTCACCTTCTCTCAAAACAATATAATTAAAATCTTTAGGGGAAAAAAGTATGGGCTTTTTGTTGGTCTGCTTGCTCACTACTGTTGATATTTTAATGAAGGAACAACAGATGTATTATTTAAGGCAGCAGCAAGCTGAATTTCAGACTTAGGGCCAGACCGCTGAGGGCTAAGAGCCTGGCATCTCTGATGACCAGCCTGAAACCAAAGTCTAAGAGGAAGGCTAGAAAGCTGCTTCTTTGTCATCCCCATTCAAACGTGCCCCGAAGCTCACACTTAGGGGTTAAAAAGCAGGCCCACAATCCTTCCTGGCATTACTCTAGTTGATAAGAGTAGGAATAAGAACTAATCCACGCCCCTAATGAGACTCAATGAAGCTATTTTCATTTTGAAAGAAAAGCACTGTGTCTGGATGAGGACTAAATCACACCTATAGATCAAGTGAGGAGGTGGGGACTCAAAACCGTATTCTAGAGCAGGGGTCTCCAAACTGCCGCCCAAGAGGTCCTCTCATCCGGCCCGTGGAGAGCTTTTTATCTGAATAAAATAATATTAAATAATTAAAAACAACATCTATGTTTTGATTCTTTTTTATTTGGACCTCGAGTTTGTAGGCGGCCCCCAAACTGCTGTTTGATAGTTAATGCGGCCCGTGGGCTGAAAAGTTTGGAGACCCCTGTTCTAGAGGAAGGGGTGGAGGAACTGAGACATTTTGCTTGGAACAGAAATGGCAGATCAGGGAAGGGTGGGCAGGGCTGCTTTCCTGAATGGCTCATCAGTTTTCAGTGGGGTTGGGGTGGGGGGGAGCCTTGAGCTGCTCCTGAGGGGTCAGGGTCAAGGTGGGGCAGGTACCAGGAGTCAGATGTCAGCAGTAGAGTCTGTAGCCAGGAGAGAGGCGCCCCACCACAGAAGGGCCTCACCAAGCGGCCAGCATGCACTAGATCAGGATACTTGGTGAGTGACATCCCCCGAGGTGCTCACCTGGGTTATCCCCCGTGAAGGCCACCACTTTGCATCCTGGAGAAAATCCATAGCGCTGGACATAGTAGGAAGATACGGCTCCCTGTGGAGAAAAGGCCAGCCTGCCTGGCTGACTGCCTGCTCACCACCAGCCACACCTCAGGCCCCAGCAATGCTGCAGGCTCCAAGTCACTGAGCCTGGAGTCACACCACGTCCCTCCTGGTCACAAAAAGCCAGAGGAGCCCAGCACGAGTTTGGAACTGCGACCATGAGGTCATCTCACTGCCTTGAAGACCTCTTGATTTTGAGATTCGAGGCCACTAGAGCAAACCAATCCCTAACTCGTACTTGTCGTATTAGCTCCAAATTCTGGATGTAGCATTAAAATTAATAAACGGAGGACACCAGTAAGCAAACTCATGGGAGTACAGAATCCTTTCCATGCAAGCTCTATCAGCCCAGCAATCGGATTAGGGATAACTGGACACATAAACACACTACAGAAAACAAACCCAAAAAGGCAGTGTGGGGAAGCAGCCTCCCTCAGGGCCCCTCCAAAAGTGGCTGAGATCAGAGGGCAGGGACCCTCCCAGGACAGAGGTAGACTCTAGAATATGGTTACAAAAACTTTTCCTGCTTTCTCTTAGTTCCAAGAGTTTAAAATAAATGATGAAATTTCCTGGTGCCTGGGAAGAAAAGTATGCTCCTTCCAGCGAAATTCTGAATTTACATCAGAATAAGCCATCTCCTGGGAGAGGCAGGTCTTGGCTCAGCCACGGGCGGCCGGGCTCAGTCTCGGGCAGCTGGGCTCAGCCACGGGGCAGCCGGCCTCACCCACGGGGCAGCCGGGCTCAGCCTCGGGGCGGCCGGGCTCACCCACAGGGCAGCCGGGCTCAGCCACCAGGCAATGTCTGAGGAGATGGGTGACGTGGACCTGGGTTGTCCACCTGGGGCCTGACAGGGGAGCAGCTGTCCACAGGTTTCCACTGGTGTAGGTTTGCAAAGCACATACGTGGAGTTGCAGAAGCCCCGGAACATGAGGAAGGTGAGGGAAATGGGATGCAGCTCAGGGAGCTTGCTGCCAGGTGACAATGGCTGGCGAAAAAGGCAGCCTGGAAGGAGGCAAGAGAGCGCCCAAGAAGTGTCCACTACAACCATCACCAACTATTTTCCTATAGAGAACGACAGTAGGTCATCTGGCAACACCTTCAAAAAAGGAGATGACATCAAACACGGATTTGGATGTTTTCTCCATCACCATCACGTGGTGCATCCATTATGAATGAAAACCTAGGACCATTTCAGAATCAGTCCTTCCCTGCACCCCAAACTGCCTCCAAGGCTTGTGTCCTTGGTCTAAGGCAGACCAAGGACACTGCTCCCATCTCACATGGACTAGAAGCCGTGCATGGAACACCAGCCCCAGAGGCTGGGTGGCGTTCTGTTCGCCCGCCTCCGCCTTCCTGCCATGCCGGAATGTGCCTGAGTCCTGAGCCGTCTGCTTCTGTGGGCAGGACACCCTTCCTTCAGCTCTGTGTGCAGGACCACGGCACCTCTGCACAGTGATGGTGTGGCTTTGTGGTTCTGCTCATGGTGGCAAAGGCCATTCTCTGCTTGTCACCGGTGGTCTCAGACAAGTGCTTCTGTAGCTGGGACACCCAGCGGGGCATCCTCGTGATAGCCTGGCACCCCTCCCGGCTCCATGCACCTCCCAGGCCTGGGGGCCCTCCTCATTCCTACGCACCCAACATCTACCCCATCGGGATTTCTGACTCTCCTGGCTGGGTGGCCTGTGCTCCACACCAATGGTCTCTCTCAACTCCACTGTGCCCTCAGAACAGCCAAGAACTGAACCGGCCAGCTGGGGGACCCCAAGGAGTTTGCAGACAGTGTCTGCTCTGAATGGGGTGTCACGCAGACGCGTCAATGTTTTTACTATTGCTGTGGGACCAGGCTCTATCCTAAGTATGTTAAGAGTATCAACTCATTTATTCTATACAACAGCCTGATGAAATAGACAGTATTATGATTCCCATTGTTCCAGGAACAACAGAAATGACGAGGAAACTGGGGCCGAGACTACAGTCACTGAGCCAGTTAGTGGATTCCGTCCCGGACAGTCAGCCCCAGGGCCCAAGCTCTGTCAGGCTTGCAGCTTTTCTTCCCATTTTCTCCAGACTGCTTGCTTCAGGCTTCAGTGCTGGTCCCAGCCTAGAACATTCACGCACTTTTTCCTAAGGCGTGTAATCATCCAGAACTTACGCCTTCCAATTTTTTTCCTATTCTAATAAATTCCCAGTGGAATTTTCCAAAGTGTCCTCCCACCTCCATGGCCATATAGTCACCTGAGTACCTCAGTGCCAGGCCCTGATCCCGACTGCAGCCGTACATGTCACAGACTAGACTGAAAATGTCACCTGTGTGTGTGTGCGTGTGCGCACTGCACTGCTTCCCCAGTAGCTGCCAGAGGAAAGGAGCCCCACACTGGGGGTGGGGGGGTGGGGGGGTGGGGGGGACCTACCACAACTGAGTGTGATGGGACCGGTGGGCCAAGCTTCTCCTCTAAATGGGGGGCACAGGCACCCAGGCAAGCCTGGGACCAGACTTTGTCCTGGATCTGCAACAAATTCATTCCAGAACCTAAGGTGAGGGAGGAAACAAACAGACGCATCCTGACTAAGGACTTCCTGTAAAAATGCAGATATGTGGCAGAGAGCAGATCATTTTCCCACAGCCAGCGTGTGCCCACGGAACATACACAATAGCCTGGCTCCTGCTGGAACCAGAGAACCAGAGGCCAGCAGGGCCCTTGGAAATACGGCCCACCACTTCCTCTAAATATTCCTCACAGGCTCAAACACCACTGTTAGCCAGGCAATCTGCTGCTCCAAGCCCTGGCTGGGGAGGGGAGGTGCCGACAATATGTCAACAAGGGACTGCTCTTCAGGTCCCCTGGGACTTCCCGATCACAGCTAACTTTTCGAGGGGAGCTGTCAGATTCCTGTAAATGTCCTCGTGCTCATCACTAAGATCAGCTCACTGAGTCTTTCCTGAAACAATCGACTTCTCCCAAGGCTCTCCTCAGCATGGGCAACCGGAGGGGACGCAGAGCACAGATGGGGGCAGGGGCACTAGTGGAGTCACAGGCCCGTGTGAGGAGGTGAGACGGCTGGTAAGTTAGGAGGTGACTCCTCAGGTGAGCGGGAGGGAGGCGGAGTGGAGGGTCCAGCGGAGGCTGAAGAACATGCCCCCTGGCACGACTCCTGGAGCAGTGGTGTGCCCCTGCCCAGCAGCACCGAGCAGCCTCAGGTAGGTGCGTAGAGCATAGGTGGACACTCAGGCGAGTCCAGGTTTAGGTTCTGCTGGTCTGAGTTCTGTGGAGTTAGTTACAGGGACCTTTCCTTCTCCAGATCATGAGAGAAGCCGGGAGAGCACTGCTTAGTCCCCTGACTTTAGCTCCCTGGAAGCTAGAATGTCTGGCACACAGCAGCACTCAAAACGCTCCGAAGACTCCCAGGAAGCTCAGCGCACTCCACGACTCTGCCGAGGCCCCTGCCATAGGCCTGGCTCCGGCTGTGCACTCGGCTCCCTCTTCTGCTCGCTCCTCTTGGTCTAACTTCCTCCAAGAGTTCCATCAGCAACCTGCTCCCAGCTTTTCTTCCTCACCAGCACCATGTGTATTTATTTTTGTTCAGGTTTTGATTCCAGGGGCTCGTAATTCTCACAAGTTCCCCAACTAGGAAAACTTCAGCATGACTCCTTGTGAGAACCAGGCTCCAAGATGACCTGCTCTCTCCTCCCATCTTTGCTTAACAGTCCCATATGGTGAGGAACTGAGACCAGCAGTCAAGTGTGGGACCCTGGACATGGATCCTCCCTGGTTGCCAGCTTGACTGCCCCTTCATGAGAGATCATGAGCAGAACCACCCAGCGAGCCTGCTCCACATTCCCAACCTTCAGAAACTCTGGCATAATAAGCATTGTGGTCTTCGGCTGCTAAGCCCTGAGGTCATGTTACATGCCCTCTGGCAGCAGATAATGGGGCTGAAAGACTCACAGCCACCCGGGTGTGAGGCTCCCACAAGCCCACTGCACAGGCCCAAGCCCAGGACGCTGAAGTCTTACCATCACTGAAGTCAATAGGGGCGTAAGACCCCAGGAAAAGGGAAGCAGCAAAACTACTGACCAGAGAAATTCTCTGTAAAACAAAGAAACTCAGTGAGCTACGACACTTCTGTACAGCCCAAGCAACTGAAACTTCTCTCTTGCTCTCTCACTCTCTCTCTCTCTCTCTCTCTCTCTCTCTCTCACACACACACACACACACACACACACACACACACACACACACACAGAGTTTTAAATTGGGGGGAAGTGGACCCTGTGAGCAAGATGCTCCAATAATGGCTGAGTACGCCAGATGCAAGCATTTTGAGTAACTGGAATACCAAGAACTGACTCCTGGGAAGGGCACCTCATTGCAGTTTCTGACAGGCCATAGGCTCAGGAGAGCGGGTGTTCCACCCAGAATCCGGGGAGCGTGGGGCCCTGATTTCCTTCCTCCACTTCTGAGGTCTTTATATCTAGTGACAAGGGAAGTGCGATGTGTGGCCACAGGACTCAGAACCAACGAAGACACTCTCAGGGGCTCAGAGCAAGTATCTGTGAAAGCTGGCCCCTCAGAAGCCACAGACCCCAGATATGAGCCAGAGGAACCGGTAATGGTTTCAGATGTCAGCCTGAGGGTCTGTCTGCACTTCCTCACGGAAATCATGAGCCCTTGGATTGGGGGAGAGAATGGTCTGTTGCCATCGGGCCACCTTTGTCCTTTGTTTCACACAGTATTTGGAGAGGGCTTCCCCACTCCCCATCTACATGGTTCATCTTGAATCATTAAATAATAAATTGGATATTAACTTCTGAGATTAAAAAGGTACTTTGGTCTAATACGAGCTGATCATTTTCTAATTAGTCAGAGACAATCACTACCGGTACCCAGGGAAATGATTCTCCGCGGCATTAAGTGCCAACTTCTAGCAGTGAGGGTCAAGGAATGAACCAAGCTCCTGGGACACAGGCTCCGGTTCAAGGGCCACAGCTGGGGACACAAGTCCAGCTTCATGAAGCTCCTAAGACAACACCAACCTGTGCCAACCAAGGGTCTGGGAGCCGTCCTGCACTCACCATGCAGGGAATGGAGTGCGCAGATCCTAAGGGCACTCAGGTCTCCCACTCAGGCTGTCCCAGGAAGACAGTCCCCGCCGCCCCACTCAGACCCTGACCCTGACATCCACCCCTTCTGGACAAGAAAGCCCTGACTTCTCTTTCCCACAATTCCATTCGTTCCCTCCTCTTTAGAAACCTACTGATGAGAAACAAGCAAATTGAATATATCATTTTTAATGTCTGCTAATCAATGTTTTCTGTCAATGCACAGGAGACATATTTATGCTAAAGGTAAGTATTACGAAAGGAATTCCACTGTGACTGTCAGATTGGAGCGTTAACCAACCTCTGTGTGTGAGTAGGCCTCGGGGTTCTGCTGGTAAATCTTGGCAATTTGGTTTCCTGTAAATCGCTGCAAAAAGAGGGCAAATTCTGAAGAACCCAAGTCCTCCATGGAATGACCAGCTCCCTCAAGTAAGGCAAGTGTGGCATGCTCTGGATATTCGTTAGGAGAATGAATGCTTTAAAAAGGCCTCAAATCTGGACACGTTTGATTCCTACTGCCCACCCTTAGTAAATAAATAAGGCTTGCTCCTCATGTTGCATGGGGACTATTGGGACCAGTGCACCTGTGCAGGGGACTCAGGCATGTCCCCACCACGTTCTTTTTACTTCAGGTGGCCCAAGCAGGGTTGGCCCTGTCCCCACCTCTACTCCAGTGAGGGTCATGTGACCCATGTTGGGCCAACTGTAGCCACCCCATGCGACGGGGTGGGACTGTGGCTGAAGCCAGTAGCTTTTTCTTTTACTTTGCAGGAATTGTACTAAATGTCTTGCATGTACTGATTTCTTTTTACTTCAGAACTACCCAGAATGTAAGTGCTATTTTTACCCCCAGGTTGGAGAGGCTGAGGTGCTCTCATCACCCCAATACACAGCAGCTTGGCGGGTGGAGCACAGCCATGCTCACATGACCTGGGAAGGGGCAACAGGAGGCCTGCCCTTGCTTGATGGACAGCACAGGGAGGCAGGACAGCCTGGATCAGAACCAGGGGCCAGAGTACCGAGTCCTGGCTCCACAGGGCCAACACCACAGGGGCGATCAGGGCCTCACGTGGTCCCCACAGGGGCAGGCCACCAGCTGTGCCTTCCCAGACGCCCAGGGAGCAGGGACCAGAGCCCACAACCAGACCCTCTCCCAGGATAGGACGCAGTCCCCAGCCTGTGGCTGGCACTGCCCACCTCGTAGGCGCGGGACCCAGTGAGGCAGCTGAGAGCCCGGGCCCCGCCCACGGCGGCCTCCAGCCGGCGGCACTGGGCTGTGGTGCTGGAGTCCATCCACACAGGGCAGTCGCTGATGGAGAAACAGGCCTGGAAGGGAGGGGCAAAGGCTGAGGCTTGAGCTCTACCTGATGACTCAGAACCACCTGGGCGCCGGCAGTCACAGTGCCCATTACAGCAGGTGTGGGAGTCTCCCTGCACGCAACCCTGGAAGACCCATGCGTAAGCCCTGCGCACCCCCACCTCAGCCTGGCCCAGAAGCTCGAAACTGAAGGTTCTGGTGAGGATGCCTGTGGACCACAGACAACGCTAGAGACAGACAGGGAAGTGCAGCAGGCTGGGGTGTTTGAAGTCAGAGAAAAGAAGAAGCCAAGCGGGCCTTCCAGCATCAGCAGGAGGCATCTGGCCCCAAGGGGAGGTTCCCGATCTGGGAACAAGCCAGAGTCAAGCAGGGCGGGGGGGGGGGGGGGGGGGGGGGGGGGGGGGGGGGGGGGGGGGGGGGGGGGGGGGGGGGGGGGGGGGGCGTGTGATGATGGTTAGCACCTGAACCTCTCTCTAGACACCAGGTACACCCCATGCGGGAGGCCAGGCAGACGAGGCTGGGAGGACTACTGCCCGAGCCACCTTCCCACACCCTGAAATGTGCCAAAGGCCAGACTTCAGGGCCCCTCTTCCCCCTCTACAGACGTTTCTCAACTCCTGCAAGCTGGCCGCGCTTACCTGTAGCTGCTCATGTAATGGGAGATGTGGTGACAGGTTTGTCAGCCCCCGGCTGGCCCCAGCTTTCCAGTACACACTCCCATGTTGCTGTTGAAGGGAAATCCAAGTACACGTTCATGAGACCACACATGGCGGTCACAGCGTTCTGGAGACACAAAGACCCCAGACCGCCCGCCAAAGAACGGGGCTCCAGACCTGCCCTGTCCTTCTTAGTCAGAGCCCATCCCCTTCGTGAGCCTTGGTTTGCACATCTATAAAATGGGAAGGAACTCTGCCCTAACTCACAGCTGTAGGAGGACTCTAAGAACGAATGGCTGCTCTAGCCTTTGGTGCCTTTGGAAAACTATTTAAATATATTGCTCATAAAATTACCTGAAATTCACTCATTCATTCACTTACCCACTGAAATGTTTATTGAGCACGTTGATCATGCCAGGCATGAGGCACCGAAATAAGATAGTGCTGTCCCTATTCTGCCCACCTTGGAGCCGAGTCAGGTAAAGAAAATACCAATGTACAAATTACAAAGCCCTGAAGGCGCAGTGACAGGGCTATGGGAACACAGAGGAGGCACCTAAGCAGCTGGGGGTACAGATAGGCAGCGGTAGACACACTCATCAGGAAAGAATCCCAGAGCCGAGGGTGTGGGTGCTCCTTACAGACTGTGAGCACAGGTGACAGAGAGCATGGCAGGCACAGGGAATGGTGGCATTCTGATCAGTGGGCCTAACGCTGGGGCAAGAGGTAGGTGACGAGGCTGGAGGGGACAGTGACAGCCCCGGGCCTTGATGTCCACGCTTAGGAGGCTGGGGCTTATTTGGGAGGTGGCGGGGACTCTGGATTAGTGGGTAAGTGCTGAGGTCAGGGCTGAATCCATGAAAGAGCCTACAGAATCTTGGCGAAATAGGCTGGAGGCAGGGAGGCTGAAACTGAGGCCCAGAGAAAAATGAAAGGCACTAGGCCTGGGCCACAGAAGTAGAGTTGGAGAAGAGGTGGTAGATTCAAGAGTCGTATACAGGGAAGTTGGGATGGCTCAGGGGGTTGAGCACTCATCTTGCAGCCCCGGGGTCAGAGGATCAAATCCCAGCCCTAACCCATGGGGATCCATATGCAAACCACAGTGAACTTCCTTGTGGGAGGCCCCCAGTTTGGCTCCTGTCCCAGGCATGCTCCCCATGTGGAGGCCCCAGGCTCTAGGGGCATAGCTCCCATGCAGGAGGTCCCGGGCTGGTTCCAGCCCTGCGAAGCCCCGCGCCCACCTATGGAATGAAACTAATGACATACAACTATGGAAACTGCTCTGGGCCTTCCCCCTTTCCTCTCTCTCTCTCTCTGTCAAAAAACCCCCCAAAACAACAACAAACAAACAAACAAATCATGTACAAATCAGCATGGAGACCCTTGGATGGGGGTGGGCAGATGACACATGGGTTGTGGCCCTGGGTGGACAGGAAGAACTCCCTGAGAAATGGAGCCCAAGGAAGAGGTGCTCTGGGAGTACATGGGCGCTCAGCCTGGGACGTGTTAAGTTTGTAGTAATCACAGGACACTCGGCCATGGGAGTGACGGGGATGCCTAGGAGGGAGAAGGTGTCTAGGCCTGGGGTTCAGATGAGAGGCAGACAAGATCACCCAGGGAACAGGAGCAATAAATTCCTGTAGGTCAGGGGAAGAATCAGCATCTTCAGAAAAATTAGTAAGCACCCTCTAACAAGGATGTGCAAACAGGCTAGTCCAGCACGGAGCAAAGTGATTCAGAGGATGACATTAGACTTGGGTCCTGCTTTCCCCTCCTAGCAGCTATGTGACCTTGGGCAAGTGACATTACCTCTCTGTGCCCCAGTTACCCCATGTAAATATTAATAATGAAAACAGTAGCTAAAACTTAAGGGTTTTATGTACTAGGCACTGTTCTACGTATGTGACACTCAAATTGACCCTATGGCAGATGAAGGTACACAAGCAACAGAAAGTGGGACCATGTGTCCCAGGTCACTGCTTGTAAGTGGCAGAACTAGAGATCAAACCCAGGCAGCGTGTCCAGAACCCCTGTGATGGCCCCGATCCCCCCTCATAGAATCGCTTGGAGGATTCAGTGAGTAAGTTATAAATTATAAAAGGCTCAGCACTGCACCCACCATACACTAAGTGCTCAATCAATGTTTATTGTTATTCTTTTTTTTTAATATTTATTTTATTATTATAATTTTTTAATATATTTTTATTCATTTATTTATTTTTGACAGGGAGAGATATACAGAGACAGAGACAGAGAGAGAATTGAACTGGGGGAGCTCCCAGTTCAGCATATGGTTCCGCACGGGCCGGGGCCGGGATTCAATCCTCAGTCCCCAGTGCTGCAAAGTGAGCGCTCAACCCACTGAGCCATCCCGGCTTCCCCTTCATTGTTATTCTTGTTACTAATATCTCTACTACTAAAACTGCTATCATCTCTGGTATAGCTTCTGACTTTGATTTTACTTCCAGGAAAAGAAGAGCAATTTTAGTGCCCCTGTTATAATAAATTCATGCCGATGCTCCCTCCATCCCCTCGAAGGACTCTGTGCAGTTCCTCCTCACCGAGTGTCCTAGTTCGTGCAGTGACAACTCGTAAGAACTCTCTCAGCTCCTTCTGCAAGAAGCCAAGCCACACATCCTCCAAGGCTAAACAGCTATAGGATTTTTACTAACAATAAAATGTGTGCAGTGGGTCTCAAGAACTATTGAGTTGGCCAAAAAGTAATTGTGTTTCTTTGTGAAAGGCGATTTTTTTAAGAAAAAGAAAAACTTTTATTCAACAATATATTGTCCATTTTGTTCAATTATCTTTGGCCATCTTTTTGGCAACTTCATGATTCCACACTTAAAAATATGTCTATCTTTTTCAGTAAAAAACTGTTCCAAGAACAATTCGATATCTTCATCAAAGATAAACGTTTCACCATTCAAGGCATTTGGCAAAGAACAAAACAAGTGGTGGTCTCATGGTGCAATGTCTGGTGAATATGGTGGGTGTGGTAACAAACCCCATCCAAACTCCAATAGCTTTAGATGAGTGACCAAACTTGCATGTGGTCTAGTGTAATCCTGGTGGAAGACAACACCTTTGTGATCCACTAATTCTGGATGCTTCTGTTTGATGGCAACATTTAACTTATCCAACTGATGACAGTACACATCCGAATTAATTGTTTGGTTCTTGGGAAGCAGCTCAAAATACATACCACCGTTGAAATCCCACCTTTCATTGGATGGGAATGCCTTAACTGGTAAAACATTTACTTTTGATGGAGATAAATTATTCCTGGAACAGTTTGCTGCCAAAAAAGATAGACATTTTTTGGATCGTGGAATCGTGAAGTTGCTTGAAAGATGGCAAAAGATCATGGAACAAAAATGGACAATACATTGTTGAATAAAGTTTCTGTTTTCAACAAAAATGTCCCCTTTCATTTACTCAGGAAAAAGCTCCCAATTATTTCTTGACCAACCCAATGGCACCTCCCCTCCAGGCATGGGCTGCACGAGATGTCCACCCTCCTGTCCTCGATGGAGGTTGCTGCCCACACACCTGGCCTGCCCCCGACAAGGCAAGGACTTGAGAGAAGTCGAAGCCCGAAGTCTTCATCTTCTCCAAGATGATATCCAGGGCCTGATAAGAAAAGCAGAACCCCCATGACTGCACTGACCCACGGAACCAGGCAACCACGCAGCCTCAAAACTGAAGTGGAAGCGCTCGCTGTTATAGTGGAGGTGATGAAGAAGGAACTGATAACGTGGATCTCTAAGCAGTGGAATACATGAATTAAACAAGTAGGCATCAGTCCAACAAAAAGGTGAACGAGGCTACAAATATTTTTAATAAGTGAAATTATAAACCACCCATTCTTAAATGTTATTACCCCCAACTTGAGAGTTCCCAGCACTCAGGAAGAGCAAAAACAAGGTGGCTCAAATTTTGAGTTCTTTTCTTTGCATTTTCAACTCTCCCGGCCCCCCATGTTAGTGATGTGACTTCATAGCAATGAAGAAGTGAGAAAAAAGTAGAAGGCTCCCACCAGAAGGGGGCGACAGGCCACCCTCCCATGTCCAGGGGTACAAGGCTGGAGAAGGGGAAGGGAAAGCAGGGACCCTTTGTTTCAACCCCTCATTCCACCATCCACTGTCCAGCAAAGCTTGATTCTCCCCTAAGGTTTCACAGCAGAAATCAGAGCGTCACCCCAGGCTGGATTTCCTTGGTGGGCAGAGAAGCCACCTGAGCTTTTGTGTGACCCTGCCATCCCCACCTGGTGCTGGGAGGGCTCCTGCACAGTCCTGGCTGTCAGCTCTAGCCCTGCTGCCACACCTCAGGCAGGGATTGGCACAGCTAATACAGGCCCAGGCCTGGGGGCTTCTCAGAATTAGAAATCACGCTGGTCCCCTGGCCCTCTACCTGCTGCTCACCTCCCCAAGTGAAGGCCCTGGCCTCTCAGAAGCTCTTGACTTCACCACTGGGACCTCGCGACACCATTCTTGCCTGCCACCCCCACCCCCCACCACCGCCCCTTGGTCTGGCTAGGTCATCTGAAGTACATTCGGCCAGCCCTCCTGGTGGAATCCATCCTGGATCCCAATCCTTCAGTACGAGTCAGGGTAAGAGCGATAAGGAAGAAATCATACTAGTTATACTAACAGGAAGAACTTATTTAGGACCGGGAATTGGGTAAATAGGTTCTGGAGGAATAAAAAAGCTTTCGGCAGACACAGTAAGCTCTGCTTTTGGCTGGCCCCCGTTTCAGGGCCTCGGGTACCCCATGGCCTATCAGGTAGCCCCAACTCTACTGCGGCTGTCTGTGCTGTCCACACCCCTAGTCCTGTGGCCCCCAGGAGTCACTTGGATCTGGCAACAGGCATCTTCCTTCCTCAATGGTCTGAGCA
Organism: Craseonycteris thonglongyai; assembly: GCA_004027555.1. NCBI lineage: Eukaryota > Metazoa > Chordata > Mammalia > Chiroptera > Craseonycteridae > Craseonycteris > Craseonycteris thonglongyai. The sequence continues at coordinate 17,782 of PVKE010003114.1, read as the reverse complement.
GGTGGCTCAATCGGAGCCTGAAATGGCAGGTCACAGCCACCGTTCTAAGGTCCCGTCCTGGGAAATGAAGGGTCTGGGGGCTGGGCACTAAGAACCTAAGGCTGTGTCTGAATCTCAGGGTTCAAGAGTGGCCACGGGGGCTGACTGCCGTGTTTGGGAAAGGCCTGCTCGGTGGAATTTTAACAACGGTGACTGGCGGGACCTCCCAGCCGCCATGGCTCTGGAACCTGCTGCCCTCTGTGAACCCTCAGCTCGGGAGCACTCGCTCCCGCTGACACTGCAGCTGCACAGATTCCATTTCCCCACGAGGACCTGGGCTCAACCGACGTTCTCGTGAGCTGCCACCCTTGGGCTTCCTAGCAAATCACTAGGTCTGCTGCTGAGACGGGCTAGTGACAGGAATCCCTGTACTCACCCGGACCCACATCAGGACTGGAGAAGTCACTGTCAGACCATCCTTGTGAACATGAACTCCACCCTGAGTCCTACAAGAAAAATAGAGGGAATGTGGGACACAGCTTGGGGCACAGAGGTGGCAGTGGAAGGAGAAACGGCCCTCCCCCAACCTCAAGAGGGACTCCAGATTGAACAGGCACAAGTGCTGAGTGAGGTGGAAAGAGAAGGCGTGGAAATGGCCCAAAGGGGCCCAGAGGTAGCAATCTACAGACAGCACCAGCAAAAGCAAGCCTCTGTACCCGACGGGTTCACTCCGGAAGGCAGGCCTGATGTCACAGGTATAGCGGCCTTGAAGGGACTAGGAGCGTGGGGTTGGATGAGAAGCCCCCCCACCCCCAATCCATTGGGTTTAGACAGGGAGAGGAGGCATGGCCAGAGAAATTACTGCATCTGTGGGAAAACTTCTTGGCTATCACACCAGGGAGTCCTTAGATTGCAAGCCCTGGAAGGTCACCTGGAACCCTCTCCCTACCCTCCTGACCCCCACAAGACTTCTGATAAATGATAAAATCATTTTAGAAATAAGATGAAATATAACTATGCGTGCCAGGTAGTTTTTGCCTTGTTACAAACCACTTCAAAATGCAGTGGCTTGAAACTACTTAGCTCACAGTTCTGCTGGTCAGTCTCTGGGGGGCTCCCGGGGTGCTGCTTCTGGTCTCAGCTGGGCACACTCGTGCATCTGTGGCCAGCAGGCTGGAGCTTGAGGGCTCCGCTCCCGGGGGCTGCTGCTTCTCTTAGTAGGAATGTGGGGGCAATGGGGACAGTCATTCTTCAGCCGGCTAGCCTTAGCCAGTGGCTGGACAGGATTCCAAGAATGAACGCAGTGCAAGGCCGTAGGAGACTCAGGTTTAGAATCGGCAGCGTTCCTTCCCCCCGCGTTCTACTATGATCAACGGGTCAGAAAATGACTTTATTTATTGATGGAAGGAGCTACAAAGTCACATTGCAAAGGGCATGGGTACAGGGGTGGGCAGAGAATTGTGGTCATTTTTGCAATATGCCATAGTAGGCAAAACCCATGTTAAAACATATTAAAAGCACACATTAAGGACTCAAAAGAAGACCTGAACAAATGGAAAGACATAGATGTGCTTAGGCAGAAAGACTCACCTCTTGTCATTTCTCCCCAAGTTAATTTATAAACGTAATACGACCTCAATAAAAACATTAACAATTTTGCTTTCTGGAACATTCGATGCTAATTCTAAAACACAGGAGACCAACAGTTCCGAAAGTTATATTATAAACATGGAATAATTAAATCAACGCATCACTGGCTCATGAACAGACCCACCGACCAGTGGAACAAAAAAAATGCCCAGAAATAGACCTAAATATCCACAGAAATTTAGCGTAAAGCTGGAGTTTGAAATTAATGAGGTAAAGATGGACTTCTAAAAAATTCTGGTAAAACAACTGAAGAATCATCTGGAAAAAATTAAAGTTGAATATACAAGGTGTGATCAAAAGATACAGTAATGTTTAAATTAAAAAAATGTATTACAGTAAAAGACACATTGTCACTAATCCCCTTTATAATACACCCCCCACCCCCACCCTACCCGACCTCGAACACACTTATCCGATCGCTTACCACTTTCTTAAGTAGTTCTGGAATGTTCTCTTCCATGAGTGTCTTTAGTTGTGCTGTTATGGCTGCCTTGATGTCCTGAATCGATTCAAAATGTGTAACTTTCATGGTCATTTTGACTTTGGGGAAGAACCAGAGTCACACAGTGCCAGATCCAGTGAATAAGGTGGATAAGGACACACTGTGATGTTTTTATTTGACAGAAATTGCCGTACCAGAGCAATGTGTGACTCAAATCGATTCAGGACATCGAAGCAGCCACGACAGTGAAACTGAAGACACGAAAGAGGGCTTTCAGAACCACTTCAGAAAGTGGCAAGAATGATGGAGTAAGTATTCAAAGTGAGGGGGAGTATTTTGAGCGGATTAATGGCAACGTTGCCTTTTACTGTAATGCCTTTTTTAATTTAAACATTCACTGTATTTTTTTTAAAGATTTACCCGTATTTTCCGGCGTATAAGACGACCGGGCGTATAAGACGACCCCCTAATATTACAGTTAAAACATAGGTTTAGGCCTATATTTGCTGTATAAGACTACCCCCCACTTCCGAGGCGGGTAGTTTTATACAGCGAATATAGGCCTAAACCTATGTTTTAACTGTAAAATTAGGGCGTCGTCTTATACGCCCGGTCGTCTTATATGCCAGAAAATACGGTATTTTATTATTTTGAGAGAAGGTGAGAGAGAGAGGGAGAGAGAGAACGGGAAGGGCCCAGAAGAGTCTGCATAGTTGTACGTCATTAGTTGTGACACGGTTTCATTCCACACAGGTAGAATAAAATGTGGGGTTGTGGGGGGTGGAACTGAACTAGGGGCCTCCAGTATGGGAGGTGAGAACCTTCATCACCATACCAGAGGTTACCAGTTGGGATGCAGTTCAGCATATGGGTTTGCACAAGCCAGGGCTGGGATTCGATCCCTGGATATCACTGTTGCAAGGCAAGCGCTCAACCTGTTGAGTATCCTGGCACCCCCAAACATTCACCGTATTTTTTTATCACACCTATCAGACTAAGGGGTTTTTGGCTTGCAGGCCTTAGAAGGTCACTTGAAACCCTCTCCTTACTCTCCTGACCCCTACAAGTCACTTTTGCAAAACAATAAAATAGATAAAATACAATAAAATAGTAAATGGCATGCCATGTATCTAATTAAACTCCAAATATTTTTATATAGGAAAACTGAAACCTTATAAGAATTAGATGAAAACAAAAGTGAATTCCTTCATAATCTTGGACTAAGAAAGGCCTTTTAAAGTCTGACTCAAAATCTAGAAAGCAGTAGAAAACAAGACTGAGCTTCAATGGCATAAAAAACAAAAACCCATGTATAGCAACAACAGCACAACCCACACACAATTCAAAACAAACACAAATCTCAGAAACATATTTGCAATTCATTAACAACAAAAAGGTAATTCTTCTGTATATGAAGAGCTCTTAGAAATGGATAAGAAATAGATAACCAATCCAACAGCAAAATGGGCCAAGGATATGAGAAATCACAGAAAAAAAAAGTTCAAGCAGCACTTTAACATGAAAAGAGGCTCAACTTCATTCATAAAGAGAAATGAAAAATAAATCTACATAGAAACCATTTTTCAACTCTGATTGGCAAATAACTAAAAACTCTTTTACGAACACACCGAATTGGCAGTGCTATGGGAAACGGGTGCTCTCGTGTATTGTTGGTGACGGAAGGCAATTTGGCCATCAACCAAACATCTTCCAAAGTTTCAAATCTATTTGTTCTTTGATCCAGCAACCCTATTTCCAAAATTTTATCTCATAAACTGGTACATGTCTATTATGGCATATCTAAGGTAATTTACTACATCATTTTTTTCACTGCAAACAACCCAATGTCTTTAAATAGGAGCTAGTAAGTCTACACAATAGAATGTTATGCATCTACAAAAAGAACACATAAGCTCTAATGTACTAACATGAAAATATAGCCAAGTTACTGTGAAATGAATAAAGCAAAGTACAATGGTACAGATAGTGTAAGAAAAGGAGAGACTAAGAATATTCATAACTGTTTATATTTTAATATAAAAACTTCAGGAATATACAAAAAGTTAACTGAAGAGGGAAAGCTGGGATGGTTCAGTGGGTTAAGCATTCAATTTGCAGGCCTGGGGACCAAGGATCGAATTCCTGCCCCAGCCGTGCGTACCCATACGCTGAACTGCAGTGTGCTTCCCACATGGGAGGCCCCCAGTGTGGCCCACAGCTTGAGGTGGGTAGAGGCCCCCAGCCCAGTTCTCTCGCCCTGTGCAGCCCTCGCCCACCTGTGTGGAACAAAACCATGTTGAAAACTGATGACGTACAACTATGGAGACTGCTCTGGGCCCTCCCCTTTCTCTCTGTCTCTGTCTGTCAAAAACAATAAAATAAATCTTAAAAATAAAGTTAATTAAATAAGTTATCTGTCGAGGCAGGCAGGAGGGACGAGATGAGATCACAGAGGGATTAAAACTTTTCACTGTAAGTCTTTTGTTTCTTTTGAATTATGTATCAAGTAAATGTATGCCTAATAACAAAATGCTTAATTTATTAAAATAACTACTTTAGAAAATAACTTAGCAACTTATTAAAAAGTTAAGCATACGAGGAAGCTGGGATGGCTCAGCGGGTTAAGTGCTCACTTTGTAACCCCAGAGCCCAAGGATCGCATCCCGGGCCCAGCCCATGCTGAGCCACATGCTGAACTGGGGGGTGCCCCCAGTTCAGTTCTTGCCGGGGCCTGTGTGGGAGGCTCTCGGCCCAGTTCCTGCCCTGCGCAGCCCTGTGCCCACCTGTGGAGTGAAACTATATGGAAAACTAATGCTGTCAACCATGGAGACTGCTTTGGGCCCTTCCCACTTCTCTCTGTCTCTCTGTCTCTGTCCAAAAAAAAAACAAGGACAATTAAGAAATATTATGGTCGGTTCTCACCAGGGTGAGACCCCGGCCCAGTTCCTGCCCTGTGCAGCCCCGCGCCCACCTGTGGAATGAAATTATGTGGAAAAACCGATGATGTGCATGGAGACTGTTCTGGGCCCTTCCCTCCTTCTCTCTGTAGTGCTTGCTCTCTCTCTCTCTCTCTCTCTCTCTGTCAAAAACAATAAAAATAAATGTTAAAAAAAAAAAAGAAAAGAAATATTATGGGAGAAGCTGGGATGGTTCAGTGGGTTAAGCGCTCACTTTACAGCCCCGGGGACTGAGGATCAAATCCCAGCCCCGGCCCTTGTAGACCCATATGCTGAACTGAGGAGTGTCCCCAGTTTGGTTCTCACCAGGGTGAAACCCCGGCCCAGTTCCTGCCCTGTGCAGCCCCGTGCCCACCTGTGGAATAAAACTATGTGGAAAAACCGATGATGTACAACTATGGAGACTGTTCTGGGCCCTCCCCCTTCTCTCTGTCTCTGTATCTCTTTCTCTGTCAAAAACAATAAAAATAAATGTTTAAAAAAAAAAAAGAAATATTATGAACAACTGTATGCTCACACATTTGATAGCTTTGATGAAATGGACCAATTTTATGAAAGAGACAAACTACCCAAACTCAAACACATGTGGTCAGCAGTAATATAAAATATGAAAGCAAGATGTGGCCTTCAATGTCAGCTCAAAGTAGGTGCATTGTTGTTGGGGATACAGCGTGATATGCAGTGAGTAGTGCACAAGGGTCAGAAGGGAAGGCTTCAAAGAGGAAGTGACATCTAAAGCAGACATGGAGGGACACTTCCACCAGGAAGTCTCAGAGCTAACACGAAATCAGGAAGTCCACAGCTGTATGGACTGACCTGTGTCCCCTGCAGCTTCATAGGCTAAAGTCCTAACCCCCAGTACCTCAGAATGAGAGTGTATTTAGAGACAGGGCCTTGAGAGAGGTAATAAAGTTACAGCGAGGTCATTAGAGTGGACACTAACCCAGTATGACTTGTGTCCTTATAAAAGGAGAACAGGACACAAGTAACACAACCGGAAGACACTAGGGGCATACACACACACAGAGGAATGACCACGTGAGAAGAGGTTCCGGCCATCTGCAAACCAGACAGATCTCAGAGGAAACTGACCCGCCAGAAGCTTCCCACCTCCAAAATTGTGAGAATCAATTTCAGTTGTCTAACTCATTTTCCCTTTAGGAAAAAAATGCCATGTTCATTTAATTTTACATAAACACGTAGTTTGAGGCTGAAGCAAATCTGACTGGTTTTCAAAGTGAAAATAAAATATAAAAACTGTTCTTAGTTATTTCTAAACAGAACTTGTCTCTAATTCTAATGTAACAGAAATGCATATGGTGATCAGTATTTAATTTTTTTTTTCACACATAGGAATGCTACATTTTCTAGGATTTGACATTTTTGGCAATAGAGAATTACTATATTCTGCTACTGGAAATACTGCTACTAAAAACAGAATGCTATAAATAGAATGTCATTTGTTTCCAAAGACTATGTACTAGAGTGATACAAAGATAATAATAAAAGGGAAATATTTCAAGGGCAAACTTTGGGGGTCAGGTTAGGACTGTCATCCGTGAGTTTTCTCGGGGTAAAAGCTGTAGCCACATGTGCCGCCAGCAAGTATTCTCGGGGCAAATGGGAAATGGGTTAAACCACCCAGTCTGTGGTATTTTGTTCTGGCAACCCTACTATGCTAAGATGGTAGCTAACCTCATAATCTTTCTTCCCAAAACCAATTCTCTTCCACAGTCTACTGTCTATCCCAAAGGTCAACCAGAAACCTCACCTTCACATCTCCATTCAGTTCTTCACCAAGACCTGTCAATTTGACCATCTAGTTCTCTCTCCTCCAAGCCATCATTTCTCATCCAGATGATCTTGAAAAACCTCTTTAATAGTTTCTCACCATGTACTCTGGCCATTTCCATCTGCTCACCCAGAGAGACCTTTTCAAAACACAAACGTAAGTGTGTCACACCTCACCCCCAACTCTATGGCCCTTCAGTGGCTGACCCTAGTTTTTAGGATAAAGACACACTCTATAACATAGCCTATATGGCTTAGCATAGCCTCTGGGCTCCCCAGCCACAATGGCTGTCTTCAATTCCACAGGACCTTTGCATATGCTGTTCTTGCCACAGGACCTGTGCACATGCTGTTCCTTCTGCCTGGAATGTTCTCTCCCTTCCATTACCTGGCTAACTCCATCAACTCAGATCTCGGTTTATCTCTACTTCCTTAGGAACTTTCCCTGAAGTCTAGGTCACATTCCTTTATAATAAGCACTTGGAGAAGTTCCTGTCCTTCAGTGGCTTTCTCTGAGTTTATAACCAAATATGCTTTTGTGAGATTCTTTGATTAACAGCAGTCTCCCCCACTCAAAGGGAAACTCTGGGAGAGCATGTCTCTTCTTGGTTCACCATCAGATCTCAGCACCCAACAAGTGCCTGATGCAAACTAAGTTTCAACAGATACCTACTGTGTATATGCATGAATGAAAGCAATGAGAAGGAATGGAAAAGAGTGCATTCCAGGCACAGAAAAAAAGCTGCTAAGAGTTCTACCAAGACTCTTGCAGTTTGATGAAGCCATAAGTGTGTTTATGAACATAAAAGGTTGAATGAGGACCCCAAAAACCAACCCCACACACATATACACTAGGTACATACCCAAATTCTGGAAGGTCTCTGTCAAAATGCACACTGTCCTCATAGAAGACATTCAGCTCTGTATCAACAGCGACAACTTTCACCTGGAAGGCATTTTTAAAAGATGGTGTCTAGAATTCCACTCAGCTTCTACACTGGTCCAGGGGCATGAACATCATCACGGGAAGCCCAACACCCTAAGAAGTCAGTGGTTCTCCCTGGAGAGCTCCCGGAAGGCTGGGGTGTGTCATCGTAACCGTGACCACGGAGTCTCATCTGGGGACATACCCGAAGATATAGTAAAACGAAGAAGCTAAGGCCAAACTGAAACACCCATGTAGCTCAGGAAATTACTAATTCTCCAAACAGCCAAACCAAGACCCTTTAGAGACAGATGTTCACAGATGAGCTGGTTTCCTGCATTTGGCAAGGAGGCCCGAGAAAATGCTAGAGGGAAAGGAATGGGAGGCCAGATTAGGAGGTATCTCTGGGGTCCGCATCTGCAGGGACCTGAGAGACCAGGCAAGGCCCCTGGGCATTCCCATAGGCTACGGTCATGGTCATGATCTGCAGTGTCTCAATGCAGCTGACCTCCAAACTCAGGAGGATACTGTCCTTTCTGGACAGATGGGGAAACTGAGGTCTAGTGAGGCAACCTGGCTGTCCAGGGTCCCACAGGACTCATGGTCACAAACTGTCCAAGGCCAGCCTCCCTGACCCATTTGAGAAGAGAAGTTTGACTGCAACTGTGGTGACTTCTCACGTTAAGGAGAAGCCCCCTGGCACCCCACGCCCAGTGTGAAGGCGAATTTTGATTCTGCTGGCCTGTTGCTGGCCGGTCTGAGGCCCTGGGAGCAGCACAGTTCGTCCTCTGGCAAGCAGTGCTGGGCATGCTGGTGCCAACCAAGGGTGGAACGAAGTTCATTTGTATATTGTGCCTATTTCACTTAAAAAAAAAGTTTCGAGCAGTGATCTGGTTCCAGGTCACTGGCTATGCCTGTGTGCACAGTCCTTCGGGCCCCTATCACTCGGTGGCCAGGACAGCGCGCGAGCCCACCGGGTCCCCTGGCTCCTCTGGGCACTTCCCCACCACATGCCTGCCGGATCCCGCCGCGGGGTGGGGGTGCGGGAAGGCCGTTTCCGGGAGGGCGGGGGTCCAGGCCCGGTCGCTGTCGCCTCTTGAGCGCGGGCGGCACTGGTAAGGTATCGTCGGGCAGGGGCACCGGATCCCCGAGAAATCCATGGCGCCCGCGGCGCCAGGGGCCCTCGCACCGGGTCCCCGCCAGCCCTCCCCGTCCCGCCCGGACCCCGAGCCCGCGGCGGTACCTGCTGCGTGCTGAAGTCCCAGCCCAGGCAGCAGCGCCGAGGAGCGGGCTCGGCCATGGCCTCGGAGGGGCCCGCGCGCGCGTCTGTCCCCCGCGGCGTGGCTGTCGCTACGCTCCGACGCCCAGAGACGCCGCAGCCCGCCCCTCGCCCCGCCCCTCGCCCCGCCCCGCGGACTCCTGCACCCGAGTCACCGCCGGTTTGCGCTCTGGCGCCGCCTACCGGGCGACGGGGGCGGGGCGCGCGTCCGGCCGGGGCCTGGGGCTTGAAACCCGTGCAAGACACCCTTGCCCCTTGCACAGCCTGCTTCCTGCCCACCCTCCCCACCCCTCGTCCCCATTTAATGTGCTTTCTGCAGAGGGCTTGCTCCAATGCATCCTGATGTCCCTCCAAGGACACCTGGGGCAGAGGTTTCAACTTTAAGCCAGCTTGTCCCTGTCGGTCTCAGGTGGCCCTGGGCCTAGAGACCTACATGGCCACATCTTGGGTATTGGAACAGCTGTCCACTCATGGTGGTGACTCGGGTCACAGGGAAATGTGCCCTGGGGCTGGAGGCACGGGGCTCCCACAGGCCCTGTCTTGACTCAACAAGTCGGAGTAGTTCCCAGCTCTAACATGGGCCACATCCCTCCGCTGTATTTAAAACCGAAACTCCTGACGCCACCGCAGAGGGGCTGATTTGTTCCTGCTGTCCGCGGGTATTGACGGTCTACTGCTAGCCTGGCATGGGGGAGGGGGAATGAGAACCAAAATCAGACCCACTCCCTTTCTTCATGAAGCCGAGAGCAACTTCCCTTCCCTTCATTCCACTGGCCATGTCTTTCTTGTCCTGAAAACTGACTTCTCCTGGGAGCCCTGCCCACCCACCAAGGTGAGAAGCCCCTCCCAGGAGCTTCCCAGCCCAGCAGAGCCCAGGAGGCAATGGTCTGATTACCGATCTCTCCTGCTGAGCTGCCTGCAGCCCAGCCCTGCTCTTGGCCCACAGTTCTGAAAAGCTGGCCCCAGAGCCAGTAACTTTGACTCCGTCATCCACAACCACTCAACAAGACAATTTGCTGAGCAGCCTGGTGAGGAAGCCGTGGCGATATACAAATGTCTCACAAAGGCCAAGGCCGCTGTTCTTTCTCAAGCTGCCTCCCAGGGAGGCCTTGTCTTGTTCAGAGTACCTTTCTCGGGGCTGCAGTGCTTACCCCATTCTGGTGACTCATCCCTTCTCCATGTAACAGCCCTTTCTCTGTGGCCAGAGAAGACTAGAGATCTGAGAGCCTGCTTGTCTGCATAAGGAGACTGCACATTCGTGACAGATCTGATCCGTTAGAAAGGAATAAAGACAGGCATCCTAATTTTAAGTTGTCCGTGACTCTCATGTTGTCCTCCCTGTTGATGTCCTGAAAGGGGGTACTCAGTAGTAGAGGGGTTTGGGGGAACCCTTGGGAAGTGGTGCTGTGGCCTGAGGTTGTCCTTTGCTTGTCATCTCCGAGCTTGAACCTGGCTCCCTGCACAGAACCTGTTTAAAAACCCCTGCACTGACTTGGGAACAAAGCAGAAGCTGTCCTGAAAGTGTCTGCACAGTGACAGGGAGGCCCATAGTCCTGTGGAAGAAAAAAGGGGTTCTATGGAAAGTAAGTTAAAATGCGTCAGTCACCCCCAGAACCACCAGTTTCTAAATCCACAGATAGTTATTAATAATTTGGAATATGAGTTTCCAGAGCTTTCTTTCATGTATACAGAGCTACTGGGGTTAATTATCCCCCACTGCTTATGTAGCGGGGGGGGGGAAAGGCAGAACCCATGAGATGAATGCTTTAAAACCATAAAAATGGAAGAAATCCACACCAACATTTACTTTTCCTAAAATCAGATTTGCTTCTGAGGTGAGAACAAACATATGCCTAGCAGGTATAGTCACGCTTGGGTGGAAATGAGCACCTTGCTCCACAGAGCTCTTTGGAATCTGTTTTGCTTAAGCATCAAAGTCCATCAGACTTTCTCCAGACATCAACACAAAGTCAACTTTAAAATATCTTAACCTCAGCTGAATGAGTCATTTGTTTAACTGGAGGTAGGACCCACCCCTTGCCCTCAAACTTGGACAAACAAACCTGTGTGACGTTGGCCCAGCTAGGGGCTATAGTTCAAAACATTTATTTTTCACACATAACAGCTTCCCACTGAGCTTACAAAGAATCTGTACTATCCTTGAGGTAGAGTAGACAGAAAGATGATTTAATTTCTAACATATCCCAAGAGGAGATTTATGAAATGTCAAACAGATATGTATAATAAATTAGTGAACCTGAATTATTGATTTGTCTATTTCATTCCCTAATTTCTTATTGTTTTTTGTTCAGTGATTTTTATCTTTGTCTTAGAAGTGGAAGGGATAGAAATTAAAGCTACCAATGTGCTAACTTTTCATTCCTAAAATTATTCATTTATAAAACTATATACAGTAGACTCTCAGTTAACGGACACCCATGGGGATTGGTAGATGATGGATAAATATAATTTCCAGTTGATTGAGAGTTACTACTAAAAATAGGCCTAATACTATACCCATACTATACCATATCACACCATAAACTCTGTATTGCCTTGATATTAATATTGAAATACAGTAATTAAAAGCAAATTAAGCAATGCTGGGATAGCTCAGAGGTTGAGCACTTGCCTCGCAATCAAGAGGTCTGGGTTCAATTCTTGGCCCCGGCCTGTACACCCCTATATGCTGAACTGCAGCACAACTGGTAACAACCAAGATGGCTTGGTGGTGAAGACCTTGCCTCCCATGTGGGAGGCTCCTGTTCAGTTCCCACCCGACACGGTCCCACATCCACCTGTGTGGAATGAAACCATGTCACAACTAATGATGTACAACTATGGAGACTGCTCTGGGTCCTCCCCCTTCTCTCTCTCTCTCTCTCTCTCTCTCTCTCTCACACACACACACACACACACACACCTTCCCTCAAACAATAAAATAAAAGTAACTCATTTAAAAAAAGTAAATTAAGATAAATAAAGATAAACTTGATGTAACACAGTTTTAGTATAAAAACAGCTTTATGAATGTAATGTGCAATTTTAGTTAAATGGCTGTCAATAAACTTTTCAACTTGAACTTTACTAACATAATTTTTTTAACTTCAAGTAACTTAGAAAAACACACACTTATAACTGTTACAGTTGGGGTAGAGTTTACTGGGTAGACATCACATCAGGATCGTTGGGATCTGAGGATGTAGCTAGGACAGAATCAGGAGAACTGGGTGTGGATGGTTTGGGGTCTACATCAGTAGATGAGGCTGTACTGGCAAACTTGCGTGCAGCTTTCTTGAAACATGAACGAATATCAGCTTGCTTTGAGGTCCTATGCCCCTCACGGTAAGTCAGGCTTTGCATGTTGTGCAGCTGCATAACATGCTGAGATTTTATTTTAATTTGTATTTAAAGTATTGTTTCTTCAGTTCTTTTGCCAGTTGCTTGGGAGTGCTGGTTGCATGAGTTCCGGTTAACAGACAGTTTACTGTATTAGCCTGGAGTATACCCAGGCGTCACTCACAGGGAATCTGGGCAGTACACTGTGGGGTCAATACACTGTTGAATATGATGGAGCAATTGGAAAGCTCCACCTAGATCAGGGGTTCCTAAATGTGTTCACTTGCTGGCACCCTTAGAACCTCAACAATTTTTTCATAGTATTCTTAGGCCGAAAGAAATGGCTAACAGTTCTGTTGATTAAGTTGTTAGGTTCAAACAACTTTTAGTATATATTTATGTCCTAACAACTTAGTAGCTGTTTGAAGAACAAATATACATAAGTTGGAGGAGAAATTAATACTTTATTCTCAAATAATCAGAATCATTTCCCAAAGGGACGTGTGTGCCTATTGGGCACTGTGCAGCTTCTCAGATGTTGGGATCAGATTGCATGCTGCCATTCTTACGTTTTATTTCACCTGGATTTCCCTCAGTGCTTCTCACAAGTGCCAAAAACACAGCTTGGCAAAGATACAATGTTATATAATAGGAGGGAATGTAGTATAATCTAACATTGGACTGTGAACTATCTCCGGTTAGCAGTTCACATGGCCCCTGATGGATTGTAAGTGTCACAGAGTTTCCTTAGAAAAGTAAAAACACCCCCAATTCTTATGGGTTCCCTGCAGCCTCCCAGAGCTCCTTGGCACGCAGCTTGGGAAACACGGAATGAGATATACATATAGTGATAGAAACAAACCATAAAAACAGTGCTAAATCTAAAGCAAGCACTTACAAACTAGGCCTCTGGGGCTCCCCTGTGTCTGTTCTTGCTGAAGTTTCAATGACCTGCCTCCTCCCTGCTAAACGGGGGCCAGGTTTCCATGTGGCATTTGACCTATTGAGTGCCACCTCTTAGGAAAGCTCTTCCTTTGGCTTGTACCACACTCCTCTCTCAGGGTCTCTTCCTGCTTCTTCGATTTGTCCTTTGCAGTTCCCTCTGGGGTCCTCCGTCTGTCTCACTCTGAATCCTTTTGGCACAATCTAGCCAGCTCACCCCTGTTGGGAGCTGATCTCCTCCCAACGCTTGTCTTCAGCTCAGACCTCTTTCCTGAGCTAGAAGCCACCTATCGAACCACCTGTTCAGCATTTCCACTCAGACAGCCCACGGGCGCCACCACCCTGCTGTGTCCTCACCAAACGTACCACCAGCCCCCCAAAGCTGCTCCTCTGCCTGTGGCCCCCAACTCAGGGAACAGAACCGCCCACATCCGATGCCCTGTAGTAGATGGCATTGGTGGCCTCAGTTTGTCCCCGCTCCCGCATCACACCCTGGCCATGGTCTCGGCTGGGAAGGCGGTCCCTTATGGCAGTGTCCATGGATTGCCTTTTGTTCTCCAGGTCATAATGATGGGCCCAAGGTTCGTCACCCTCATGATCTTCTTTAAGACGTCCTCACCTTCTTTTTCAGAAATATGAGGTGAGGTGTTAAACGTGGTTAATATGTTGTCCATCACAGCTCCCAGACAGGCCCCCCCAGAAAAAGCTAGGAGGCCCTTAAAGCATCCTGTGGTCCTGCAAGCAGATACTTTGCGAGACCCCTCTGTCCGGGCCCTTCAAACCCCACTTTGGAGGCAATCCTGGGAACCTTAGTAAAGAACAGAAGGACCAGGACATGCTGCTGAAAGAGTGAGAAGCAGGCGCCAGCCTCTCATGGTCCCGCAGGCTGGGAGCACTCGCTCAGAGCAGCGTGCTTGGCCCAAGGCTGCAGAAGTCATGCTGTGGCCCAGCCGCTACCGGGTCCTGCCCTGCCTCCTTTTCTGCCCTTAGAAGCTCCCAGCAGTTAACTCCTCCCCACAAGTTGACGGATCCTCCAATAAACCAAGCCAAGAGAGGAGAAAAGCCAGGCCCTGCTGCCAGGAACCTCCCTCCCAGGGAGAGTGAGGAGGTGGAGCCTGGGGCCTGGCCCAGAGGTTTCCAGGTCTGGCTAATGGATGAGGAGTCTTGGGTTTCACCTGGGGAGTCCCCACACAGCCTGGGGAGGTCACACTTACCCTCTGGGCAGCTGGGCCTGGGAGCAGGGGGTTGGGGCTTATCCTCAGGGCAGCAGAAGTCAGAAACCAGCCATCGAGGAAGGCACCCCCAAGGAAGGAGGCTGATGCTTATCTGGGAGCATCAGAGGGAAAACTGAGTGAGAAAACCATGGTACGACTGGGAGAAGTCCGCCCCATTCCTTCCCATGCCACCCCGGCCCTGACAGGTGTGAGACTGTGAGATTTGCCCTCAGCCTGCGCTGGAGCAGGAAGCTCACACACACTAGCAGGTGCCTAGGCTAGAGGACATGGGCGGAGGTGCATTCCTGCTCTTACCCACCCCTGGCCCTCACAGACAACCCATCCCCCTACCCCATCCAGAGAGCTCCCTGCTGTCCCCAAGCGTCACCTAAAGACATTAAGGACTCTGGATGAACCTAGGTCTCTGGGTTCTCCAGGCATAGCCAATTTTGACCCAGCCATCTCAAGTCCAACACGGTAACTTTATTGAAATGGATCACATCTTGTCTCCCCCAGAAGGAGCCAGTTCTTAGATCTCGAGGGCTGGCCTCAGAGCAGGACTGACCCTGACCCTCAAGCTGCACTAGGCTTGGAATTGGTGGCCTGGAATCTGTGGCCCCACACCCGGCCCCTCCATGCCAACACGAGACCATCCTGGGGCCTGGCTCAGTCGTCCAGGCTGTCTGAGGTCTCTTCTTTGGACTGCAAGCACATGTTGAAGAGAAAGTCTGAGTCCAGATTCAAGGCATTGAGAATGGTGTTCATTGCCACTTCCTCAGTCATGTCATCACAGAGTGTACCCCTCGTTGTCAAATTCTTGCTCATGCTCCTGAACAAGGCATTAGAGAAGAGGTCATGAGCTGAACCTTCTGAGAGCTGAAGAAAACAGTGACTCTGGGGCAGTTCTGGTCATGACTGGTTCCCTTGCCTGTTGGTCCCATCAAGCAATGCCATGAACGTGTGATGCACCCTCACCTTTAGGATCGGGACCCTTCCATCTCCTGACCCCAGCCAGACCCTTCCCTCTTCTGCATCGCTGGGGTTCTGCACGCCATCTTCATCACTAGCATTTACTGAGCACTTGCCACATGCTAGACACTGTGCTTTGTGTGGGCTTAATCCTCCCCAAAACTAAATGAGAGAGGAAGACTAGGCTACATGATTTTGCCTGTCTGTGCCTCAGTTTCCTCATCTGTAAAATGGGGGGGTAGTGACAGGACCTACCTAGCATGTAGTTGTTAGGACAAAGAGCAACAAGGCTTGTACAGGGCAGGACTTGACATGTGGTAAACATTCAACACCCGTTAGCTATTGTTATTACTACGTTATTCCATTTTGCAAATGAGGAAACTCAGAGGTAACTGAAGAGTCTCGGAGGTATGAGGTGACTTTCCTGTGCACACCAGGAAGTGCCAGCAGGTATGGAGTCTCAGGCCCCTGGAGCCCATGTTCTTACCACTATGCTGTGACTGTTGCACTCGCCCGCTCCACAATAGGGGAAATGCCCTCAGCCTTCACAGCCCTGCTCACATGTCCCTCCTCTGTGACGCCTGCCCCAACTCCCCAAGTGGAAATTCCTCCCTCCTAGGGCTCCAATAGGCCCTGTACAGCCCTATGTCAGAGCCCATTAGTGATGACTATTTGCATATCTGTCTCCCCATGAAGTGGGGCTCGCTTAACCCTGGGGACCTCTTCCCTCTGCGAGTCCAGGCCTGGGACAATACCCAGCACAGGTGGTGCCAATGAGCGTTGAGGGAGAGGAGAAGAATGGTAGGGAGGAGGGCAGAAGCAGGCCTGAGGCAGTGAGCCCTGTGAGATGAGCCGAGGGCACCAGAGGACATCGGGCCGTGTCAGCCCCTCCTGGTTGCTCAGGTCCCCTCAGGTCCCAGGAGACAGTGATGGACTCTGTTGGCCCAAATCCCAGAAGTTACAGTTCTGCCAATCATGACAAGTCTTCCCCAGGGGGCACTCAGAAGCCCAGAGGCCAGAAGTGCCCATGGGGTTGGGGTAGAGCCTAGTGCCCAACTGGGTCCTGGGTTGGCTGATGCCAGAGGCCACAGTCATGAAGCAAGACCAGACTTGGGTGGTTTTGAGGAACTGGGAGTTCATAGGACAGGAGAGGTATTCAGAAAGCTGGTTTCAAGCCAGTGGCCATTTCCCTGGGGAAGCAGGGAGCGCAGGGCATCTGGGAGGCAGCATCCCAGGCCAGATAGCCAGCAGAAGGCAGAGGAAGGGGAGAACCCAGCCCCGGCTGGGTCAGAAGGGCCAGGCAGGAGCGGGTGGAGACCGGGCTGGCTAGAGCTGGGTGGTAACATTCAGGAGAGCTAGAGATACTGCTGGGGACATAGGGCGGCTCTGTGTCACAGGCTCTTTGGGCAAAGAGGTAGTAGGGACGGACAACACCTGACGTGCACTCACTGCCAAGGGCTTGGGAAACAGGCCCCGTGCCAGCCAGAGCCCAGGGGCCTCACACACCTACCTTGTCTGTAAGGGATAGTTCTCCAGACTGTCTGAAATGGGCTGATCATGCGTTTCCGGAAGCAGGAAGCAGAGGGACAGGGCCAAGATGGCTGAGATGCAGCTCAGTACATTGGAGAGGAGGGTGAGGTGCTGGCTAATGAGTGTCACTGACAAGATGGCTCCAGCCATCCAGGCCAGACACACCAGGCCCAGGCCTGTCGCCCTGCAAGAGAAGGTCAGAGCTGGTCTGGGAGCCTCCTGGGCCCAGAGGGTGGGTGCAGTGGAAGGAACAGAGCCCCCACGCCCCACCCGCCAAGTCCCCACCTGTCCCAACTCCTAGGGGAGAGCTTAGATAGTTGTCTCTTTTGGGCCTACTTAATGGGGCCAGGAGCAGGAGAAGTTAGACCCACACAACACGGGGGTGTACGCAGGTAACGGTGCTGGGCGGGGAGGGTCACTGCTGCCGTCACCGAGGGCTCCCATGGGGGCCTGAGTCTCCCGATGGCCCAGCCCATTTCAGACAGTCCATCTGTGCCAGGCAGGGCCTGGAGTCCTAGAGCCACATGCTAGTTCTGGGCCTTGTCCTGCCTGACCTTGAGCCAGTACCGTTACCTCTCTGATTTCATTGTCCCCAGTAGGCCTAGTGACAGTCTGGGGCAGTTTCTTTGGGAGGGTTAGATAGGGTCAGGATCCATGTCAACTCCTTAGCAAGCTGCCCGTCCCCGGGCGCATGCCCAGTCTTGGCTGCCGCAATTCATCTTGCTAGTGGCCCGCTCCCCCCTCCCGACGCCCCCTACCTGAGGA